>CAUYON010075725.1:0-11216 GCA_963573935.1 Arctocebus calabarensis
GTCTTTAGAGAAGTTTCTCTTCAAGTCCTTTTCCCACCCTGAGATGGGATCACTTACCCTTTTGTTGCCAATGCACTTAAGTTCTCTGTGTATTTTGGTTATTAAACCTTTGTCTGAGGCATAACCTGCAAATATTTTCTCCCATTCTGAGGGCTGTCTGCCTGCTACACTTACAACATTCTTAGCAGTGCAGAAGCTTTTTCTGTATCAGTTCTTGATAGTCAAGGTGCACCATGGCCATATAAGCCTTTCTACCATTTCATGACATATTCTCAAGTAACCACAATGACATCAGAGACAAAAATAACTCACAGATGTAAAATATGGAAGGTATTCACACAGTAGGTAGAGCAAAGGTCAGCAAACTATGACCAATCAGAGTAGCCATCTATGTTGTTTTTGTTGCTTTTTATTGTTGGAGATTCATTAAGGATATAAAGAACGAGGTTATATTGATTGCATTTGTTAGGTAAAGTCCCTCTTATATTTGTGTCCTGCCCCCCAAAGGTGTGTCACACACCCTGACCTTCCACCTCCCTCCACCCTTCCCTCTCTGTTCTCCCCTTCCCCCCCCTTTCACTGTGTACTAGGTTATTAATTGTCTTCATATCAGAATTGAGTACATGGGACTCTTGCTTCTCCATTATTATAATGTGTTACTAAGAAGAATGTGTTCTACTTCCATACAGGTTAACACAAAGGATGTAAAGTCTCCATCTTTTACATGACTGAATAGTATTCCATGCTATACATATACCACAGATTGTTCATCCATTCCTGAACAAAATGGTAGGCATTTAGGCTGTTTCCACATTTTGGCGATTGTAAATTGAGGTGCCATAAACAGTTTAGTGCAAATGTCCTTATGGTAAAAGGATTTTTTTTCTTCTGGGTAGATGCCCAGTAATGGGATTGCAGGATCAAATAGGAGGTCTAGTTTGAGTTCTTTGAGCGTTCTCCATACTTCCTTCCTGTTTTTTAAGGTTAAATTTACATAATGTGAAATTAGCCACTTTCTTTTTTCATTTAAATTATTAGGGGTACATAATAGTTGTATACATTTATAGGATACATGTGATGTTTTGATATAGGCATACAATATTTATCAATCAAGTTAGAGGAATTGGGGTGTCCATCACATCAGGCATTTAAGATTTGTGTTAGGAATATTACAATTCGACTATTTTGGGTATTTTAATGTATACCTTAATTTATTATTATGCTATCAAATATTTTCATTCTATCTAACAATTTTTGCACCTATTAATCATCCCCACTTTATCCCCCATCCCTGCCCTTTGGTAACTCATTCTTTTCTCCATGAGATCAATTATTTTTAAAATTTAGCTCCCACATATGAGTGAAAACATGTGATATTTTTATCCCTTTGCTGAGCTTATTTCACTCAACATAATTCTTTCCTGTTTCATCCATGTTGTTGCAAATGGTAGGATTTATTCTTTTTGTGGCTATATAATATTCCATTGTGCATAAGTACCACAATTTCTTTATCAATTTACCCATTTATGGACACTTAGGTTGACTCCAAATGTTGGCTATTGTGGGTAGAACTGCAATAAACATGAGAGTGCAGATATCTTTTTCAACATACTGATTTGCCCTCATTTGAGTAAAGGCTAGGTCAATATGGAAGTTCTTTTTTATTTGTTTGTTTTTTGTTTTTTGAGATAGAGTCTCACTTTGTACCCTGGGTAGAGTGCTGTGAGGGTCATAGCTAACAGCAACCTCAAACTCTTCTTGGGCTTACAAGATCCTCTTGCCTCAGTCTCCAGAGTAGCTGGGACTACAGTTGCCTGCCAAAAAACCCAGCTAGTGTTTTTTATTTTCAGTAGAGACAGAGTCTCACTCTTGCTCAGGCTGGCCTTGAACTCCTAAGCTCAAGGTATCCACCCACGTCAGCCTCCCAGGGTTCTCTATTCTGTTCCCTTGGTCTATGTGTTTTTATAACAATGCTATGTTGTTTTGGTTACTACAGTGTTGTAGTGTAATATGAAACCTTACAGTTTTGTTCATTTTGCTCAGGATGGCTTTGGCTATACTGGGTCTTTCATGAGTACATATACCTTTTTTTTCCATTTCTGTAAAGAATGTCATTGTTATTTTGATTGGGATTTCACTGATTCTGGAGATTGCTTTGGATCATGTGGACATTTTAACAATATTGAGTTTTCCAATCCATAAGCATGGAATTTCTTTCCATTTTTTGTGTGTTCTCTTCCATATATCTTGTTAATGTTTTATAGTCTTCATTATAAAGATCTTTTACTTCTGTGGTTAAGTTTATTTCTAGGTATTTTATTTGTAGCTATTGTAAATGGGATTACTTTCTTAGATTTTTCAGATTGTTTACTGTTGACATACAAAAATGTTACTGTTTTTTGTACATTGATTTTGTATTCTGAAACTTTACTAAAATTGTTTATTTGTTCCAACATTTTCTCTTTTTCATGTGGAATCTTTAAATTTATCTAGACATAAGATCATATTGTTTGCAAACAAAACTAATTTGACTTCTTCCTTTCCAATTTGGATGCCCTTTATTTCTTTCTCTTGTCTGATAGCTGTAGCTAGAACTTTCAGAAGTATGTTGAAGAACAGTGTTGCAAATGGGCACAATTGTCTGTTCTAGATCTCAGAGGAAAGGCTTTCAGTTTTCTCCCATTCAGTATGATACTTGCTAAGGGTCTGTCATATAGCTTTTATCATGCTGTGGTAAGTTCCCTTTGTACCCAGTTTTGAGAGTTTTTATCATGAAGGGATGTTAGGTTTTATCAAATGCTTTTTTATTATCAATTGATTATATGTTTTTTTGTCCTTTGTTCCACTGATGTATCATCTCACACTGATCATTTGTGTTATTTTGAACCATACCTGAAATGAATTGCACTTGATCTTGATGAATAATACTTTTTTTTTTTTTTTAGGGCAGAAACGATTTTAATTTCGATTTGAATATTTACAGCAATATACAGGACAATATGCTAAGATTCTAGAGGAAATAGATCATCAGTATGAATATAATATCCATATTCCAATTTCTTTTGAGAACAAAGACACCTTTTTAAAATGCTATTTCTTTTTAGAATATAATTTGTTGATTCTTTTATCTAGATTTTGTCTGCTACACAACAAATGAAAACTCCCTGTGTAACAGTTTTGAATAGTAAAGTCTAAATCTTGATTTCTATTTTCCTAACATGTCTCTCTTATCACTTGAAAGAAACAAGCTGGACTTGAACTCCTGTGCTCAAGTGATCTTCCTGCCTCAGCCTCCCGAGTAGCTGTGACTACAGATGCTTGCCACCATGCTTGGCTGAAATAAACTTTTTTTTTTTTTTTTACACAAGTTTCAATTCAGAATTTTTACAAATGAAAAGCAAACTTACACCTACATAGTATTGCTGTATATTCTCAAAAAGCAGTTCAGGAAATTAAAAATGATTTACAAAAGGCACTGAAGTTAGCAAAAACATTAGTAGTTTTTCCTTTTGGATTAAACACTGGAAATGTTCACAAAATACTGCTTGTGTATGAGCAGTTATTAGTTAATTCTTCTTGGGAATATTGGTAGCACATTGTGCTGTATCTTGCTTCCTGCTCCTCAGACTGTGCCCAGACTCTCCAGGGGTAAAGGCTACAATAAGCATTACAAAGAACTGAAATGGGACTCAAATTTCTGGTTTCTACACTGTAATGCAATGCTCTTTCATAAAAGAAATTCCAACTGAAATGAATTCTAAAATAAAGGATAATAAAAGACACGTCATATAGTCTGCCATATCATTTATGCTCAGAAAATCCTCACAATAAAGTTCAAAACTAGGGTACAATTTACAGATTATTTTATTATCATTACATTAACTAAATAAAGTAGACTGAAAGCTCAAATACTGGTGAAAAATAAAAACAAATAACTTTATCATTATTGCTGGCGAATTTTGTGTGACTATTTATATAAGTCCCAATGGCTAAAAGATTTTACCTATGAGAAAAGCTACTTTTATCTTCTGATCAATAATTTAGATGATTTTAGTAATCTAAATTGTAAACTTCACTGCTAGTCTGAGATATACTGTGGGTTCACCAACTCCCTTCTCCCTTGTCTAAACCACAGGGGATAACTGGCAGACCAAGAGGGATTTTGGCAAAAGTCTAGGAGGCATCCCCAGGAAAAGCCAAGATGACATACGAATAATACTTTTAATGTGTCATTTAATTTGGTTTGTTAGTATTTTGTTGGAGATTTTTGCATTTATGTGCATCAGATATATTAACCTATAGTCTTCTTTTCTTGTTGTGTGTTTGGTTTTAGTATTAGGGAGCAAAAAGCCTCATAGAATGAGTCTGGGTGAAATTAGACATTTTAAATTGTACAATCACAATAAATACATTCAAATTTGTATGCAACCATCACATCCATCTAGTTCTAAAAATTTTTCATAACCTCAAACGAGACCCCATACATATTAATTAGTCATTCCCCATTCTTCTCTTCTCCTACTCCTTAGAAATGATTAATCTGCTTTCTGTCTCTATGGATTTACCTATTCTGGATATTTCACATAAATTGAATCATATAATTATGTGACATTGTGTGAATTTTTTCACTTGGCATAGTTTAGAGATTTATTCATGTAGCAGCATTCATCAGTACTTTACGCCTTTTTACCATTGAGTAAAATTTTTTGTATGGCTCTACCAAAATTTGATTATTCACTCTTCTATTGATAGACATTAGGGTTGTTTTCATCTTTTGGCTATTATGAATAATACTGCTATGAACATTTCTGTAAAGTAGCTTGTATATCTGTTAGAAATTCTTTTGTGTATATACCTGAGAGTGAAATTGCTGAGTCAGATGGTAATCCTATGTTTAACTTTTTAAAGAACTGACAAACTTTTCCAGAGTGGTTTTACCATTTTATATTTCAATCAGCAATATGTGAAGGTTTTAATTTCTCTAAATCCTCCTCAGCACTTGTTATTTTCCATTTTTTCTTAGATAATAGACATTATAGTGGGATGTGAAGTGATTTGATTTGCATTTCCCTAATAACTAATGATGCTGAATTTCTTTTCATATGCTTGTTGTTCATTTGAATATATTCTTCGAAGAAATCTTGCCATCTGTTTTTGTAAATATTTTTCCTAGAACAGAGACATATTCATTTATTTACTTACTGTTTGTGGTTACTTGCACACCACAACAGAAGAATTGAGCAGTTTTGACAGAAATTTTATGGCCAATAAGGCCCAAACTTATTTTCTCTCTAGCCCTTTCAGAAAATATGTGCTAATCCCTGAAGATAGAAGTTGGATCATAAAATTGCAGAAAGTGTTTTTACTCCATCATTCTAAAGGTTCATGGGTCATTTACTGGTTTGTTCATTTTCATCACTGATAAAACATGAGATAGCAAGATTTGAATTTGGACAGAAGGTTACTGTAACTGCAATTCAAGAATAAAGGGAGATAGGTAGCCAGACCTTTTATGCATTGTATGAACCAATGATTATTGTATTTAACAGTCAATATATAAATCCAATGAACACTTCAATTGCCAAAAACCATAGTTTCTAAACATTATACTCTTCAGACTTTTTTGATGATTGTGAGATATTGAAACAAATTCATAAGACATAAACACATAGCATTATTTGGTTTAGAAATGAAGTTTATATTCCAAAATAATAAATAGTGGACTGTGAAAAAAAAAACCATAGTGTATAATCATGGTTTACCACAGGATGTTTTAGAAGGTTTATTTAGCAAGTTCTTCAAGAAAGGAAAATGAGGGGGCACTCAAAAACCAAAACTGTCTAAATAGATTATGGAGGAGACATTTAACCAGTATTTCCTGGAGTTCAGACTCTTAAACCTTTAGTGAGCTTTTAGATCACTATTTAGCAATGTTTGGGAGTCGGGCTCATCTTTTGCCTCCAGTAAACTTTTCCTCAATCAATAATATTAGGAACCATTAACAAAATTTTACTTTCTTTTATTTATCTATTGCTGTAGTGATTATTGCTTTGGTTCATCAGCTTGAATTCAAATGTGTAATGAAGTCTCAACTATATTTAGGGAGTCTGTACTTTTCAGCATTTCTAAAATACCAGCATATTAACTTTGACTTTTGTATTGCACTGCTATAATCAAATGAAAATACCATTGGAGAAAACTTACACATTCAACATTATACCAAAAGTTTGAATTGAAAGATAAATCTCAGAAACTCAACTAAATATTGTTATTATACAGATCTGACATGAATAGGAATTTAGAGTTTGTTATAAAAAAAAATGCAGTCTCTTCTCATGACAGCAGTCATAAGTCACATGAAGAATAATGTATAAGAACACTTGTCTACTGAAGGCACCTATCAAATTCAGTCCCTAAATAAGAAAATGTATAAGCTTGTTTTCACATAGTGTATATTCAAAATCCATATGAATTTTTAGCAAAACTTTTTCTGTGACACTAATTTATCTTCAATGTTATAAAGCCATGTTGCTTTATACTTAAATTTATAATTTTGGTGATTTAGGAGTAATTTTTCCAAAATTTCTCTTTCCCTATAAAATTCCTCTTTCCCTTTAAAACTCACATAGCATTCCAAATGAAATAACGTAGCCTCATTGATATTGTGGCTCTGGTCACATCACGTGAGACACAGGAAGTGAAAGAGTCACTTGAAGATCACAGTGAAAAGGAAATAGTCAGAGATGGAAAAGGACAACCATAGAAATTGAACAAATAAATTTTGTGAGTCAGCCCATACTTAGAGGATATTAGATAGTTTTTAATTCCCAAGCTGGCTTATGAAACACTAGGTTATAAGTACTACTAGAGGTAATTTTGAACCTACATATGACAAACTATGTATAAACACATTAACTGGAGTCCCATTCGTGCAAGAATTTTAATGAAACACAGGTGAAAAATAAAAAATCAAAATTATCTTTTATAAAGGTGTAATTTGACTTAATTTATAGCTGCTCTACCTAAGGGCTGGGGAAGTGTCAACAAATACTCATCAACCCATCACTAGTATTCATTAAAGATGTCCAAAGAACTACAAACTAGCAAGTTTAACCTCAATATAGGGAAATTTTCTGAAACCTGCTCAGAAAAGTAAAACAGAATAAAAAGAAACCATTGCCCCATCTATTGGGAAAAAACATTCATTCATAGGTTGGGTAAAGGCCTGACTAAAAGCATTTCAATTGTTTGAGGAGATCAGCATACCTGAGGAAATTAAGTTAGCCAGAGGTTAACAATCAATATTTAGATTTTGAATAGTTTTAAAACTATTCTCCACAACCCAAACCCTAGGATATAGAGGTATGTTTGAGGTTCTAGCTCATACTTCATTTGGAAATTATTTAAAAATATTTTTCGCTATTTTAAAAGTTGTAATATAAAATGGAAGCATCAACATACATATCTGGTTATGTTACATATACAATATATAATGCTGAAGACCACCTATCCACTAACATGTTTTAATAGATCAACTAGTATCTGTTAAAGGTTTAGAGTAAGTATTCTTCTGCCATTTCTGTGCCTATACTCAAATTATTTCAGATAAGTCATGATTAGGAAGGTCATGGATCACCACTTACATAGGGCTATGCATTTCTGCTCATATAAAATTTTAAAACAAGTATTGTACTATGTCATATGTTCCTGAGCCTCACCTAGCATCCTATCAAGCCTGTACACTATACTATACTTTTGCTATGTCATAGAAATCAGTTGTGAAATAGCTGGGCATTGTGGCGGGTGCCTGTAGTTCCAGTGAGTCAGAAGGCTGAGGCAAGAGAATCACTTGAGCCAAAGAGTTTGAGGCTGCTGTGAGCTGTGACTCCATAGCACTCTACCAAGGGTGACATAGTGACACTTTGTCACAAAAAATCAGTTATGAAATAACAAGTTAACACATTAACACATTGCATAATTGCTCATGCACTTGTGACTTTTGACTGTTTCTCTTGTATTTTTGCTAACGAATATACTTCCTGGGGGTGAGACACAATTATAAGAGGGACTTTACCTAACAAATGCAAATAGTATAACCTAATTTTATGTACCCTCAATGAACCTGAAAACAAATTTTAAAAAGAATATAGGAGTGGCTTTAAGATGGCGACCGAGTAATAGCTTCCTTACAACTGGGCACGGTGAGACTGGGGAAAGAAGAATTCAGGCATCTCTGGCTGGTGAGATCTGCCCAGAAACATCCCTTTGGGGACAAAGGGAGACAGTGTGAGACTTCTGGACCCCCTGAGGAAGGCAAAAGCAGTGGAGATCTGGCAAGTGGTTGAGTGTGTTCATTCGGACTAATCCTGCTGGAAGCTGTGGCTACAACAGTAGTGAGATTGCAAACTGGAAAGGTCTTACTGTGAGCTGTTTGGGTTTCTTTTGGACTTGGCACTTGGTTGAACTGCCTTGGGAGAACTGGGGCAAGAGTGTGGAGGTCTTTGAGTGTTGTCTGGGGCTCCAGACTGAGCCACTGAGCCAGACAGAGCTACCAGTGTTTGGTTGTGGGCTGTGTGGAGAATTCACCGTAGGAGAATTGCCCCAGCAAGCTCCACCCTCAGGATCGCAAAACAAGCATCGGGCGGGAGGGAGTAATCTAGTGACGGAGCAGCCTAAAGGCGGTGACTGAGATGCCTTGCAGCCTTAGTCCTCAGGGGCATATGGTGAGACTGGTTTTGGCACACTGGGTAAGTGGATAGCCACTTAAGGAGTGATCCCAGCGATAAGTGCTTTCCTGGGAAAGCTTCTGCTCAGCCCAAGTTAGCAATTTAAAGTGCCTTCTAAATAGGCTGAGGAGGATTTAAGCTCTCCATCCTGCAGGGTTTGAGAAATCATTAGAGGCCTCTGGTCTCCATTTTGTTTAGCCGGATCAACATTGTGATTAACATATCATACCCCAGAAGATCACTTCATGCCCAGTCAATATCAGCAAGATATATATACTGCTTTGTTTCTTGGTTTTGTTTTGTTTTGTGGGTTTTTTTTTTTTGGTTGTTGTTTGTTTGTTTTCGTTATTGTTGTTTTATTTTGAATTTCAACATTTTCCTTAAAGATTTTTCTTTTATTTTTTTATTTTTTTATTTTTCTAATTTAAATGTAATTTTCCATTGTTGCATTTTTCAACAATTAGACTTCAATTTTGCTGGTGTTTCTGCCCACAATAATTGTTTTTTTCCCCAATCTTATCCTGTAAAGTTTTCGGGTGGCTTGTTTTGATTTGATATATTGCATTTTTGTCTTCCCTCTCTACTTGGTGGAGGTGGGGTACTTTGTCCAAACAGGCTGGCAAAGAGCTACTGACCTAATCACCAAACCAGACACCTCCAGACGTTGGGGGCTCTTAAGGTTGGGTCAAAGTACCCTACTGTACACCTATATTGCTCCTGTCCCCATCTTTCTGTGCCTTTCTACTTTGGGTCAATAGTTGCTTCTACCCACCCCTTCCCCTTCCTCTTTTTTCTTTTCTTTTCTTCCTTTCTTTTTTTTATTCTCTCTTTCTTTCATTTTTCCCTTCTTGCTCTTCAATCTTCTCATCCTCTGGTCCTGTACCCAAAGGCCTCACTGAAACCATAGTCCAGAAGCACAGAAAATTAAAGAGTAGGAGGAAGTGAAAGGAAAATTAGAACAAGGAAACAGATAAAAGAAATCATGAGGAAGAACCAACAGAAAACTCCTGCCATCATGAAATGCCAGTCCATAGTAACCCCACCCTAGGGGCTGTGAGGTAGATACTGTAAAGGATTCCACCTATAAGGAAATGGTAGAAATGTCAGAAATGGAATTTAGAATACAGGTGATGAAAACAATCAAGGAAACAAAGGAAGAAATGAAGGAAAACGCTGATAAAGGGGAAAAAGAAATCCAAAAACAGAACCAATTAAGAGAAGAATATAAAAAGGATATGGCAGAGATGAGGGAAATGAAGCAGTCAATTAGGGAACTTAAAGATGCAGTAGAATATCAACAACAGATTAGACAATAGAGAAGAAAGAATCTCAGAGGTAGAGGACAAAGCTCTTGAGATAACTCAGATGCTTAAAGAGGCAGAAAAGAAGAGAGAGAAAGCAGAACGTTCACTGGCGGAATTATGGGACTCTATGAAGTGTTCAAACATAGGAGTTATAGGTATACCAGAAGGGGAAGAAGAATGCTCCAGGGGAATGGAAGCCATACTAGAGAATATTATAAATGAAAATTTCCCAAATATCACCAAAGATTCTGGCACTCTCCTTTCAAAGGGATATCGGACCCCAGGTCGCCTCAACTCTAACCGAGCTTCCCCAAGGCACATAGTGATGAACCTGTCCAAAGTCAAGACAAAAGAAAACATTCTTCAAGCTGCCAGGAGTAAGCGCCAGTTGACCTACAGGGGCAAATCTATCAGGGTGACTGCAGACTTCTCCAATGAAACTTTCCAAGCAAGAAGCCAATGGTCATCTACCTTTAACCTACTTAAACAGAATAATCTCCAGCCCAGAACTCTATATCCTGTGAAGCTAAGTTTTAAAATTGATGGAGAAATCAAATCATTCACTGATATACAATCATTGAGGAAATTCTTCACAACAAGACCAGCTCTACAGGAAATACTCCAACCTGTTCTACCCACTGACCATCACAATGGATCAACAACAAAATAAGATCTCAGGAATTAAAGGACAGAGCCTAACTTCCACACTGATGCAAAAGATAAAACTAAGCGATGGACTCTCACAAAACAAGATGAATAGAACACTACCATACTTATCAATTATCTCAACAAATGTTAATGGCTTGAATTCCCCACTGAAGTGGCATAGATTGGCTGACTGGATTAAAAAACACAAGACATCCATTTGCTGTCTGCAGGAAACACACTTAGCTTCAAAAGACAAATTAAAACTCCGAGTTAAGGGTTGGAAGACAATTTTTCAAACAAATAGAATTCAGAAGAAAAGAGGAGTTGCAATCTCCTTTTCAGATACATGTGGATTTCAAGCAACTAAAGTCAAAATAGACAAAGATGGTCACTTCATATTGGTCAAGGGAAAAATACAGCAAGAAGACATTTCAATTCTAAATATTTATGCACCCAATTTAAATGCTCCCAGATTCTTGAAACAGACCTTACTCAGTCTGAGCAATACAATATCCTATAATACCATAATAACAGGGGA
>CAUYON010075726.1:0-10167 GCA_963573935.1 Arctocebus calabarensis
TCCATCTTTCTTTAAAGCTGCATAATATTCCATGGTGTACATATACCATAATTTATTAATCCATTCATGGGTCGATGGGCACTTGGGCTTCTTCCATGACTTAGCAATTATGAATTGGGCTGCAATAAACATTCTGGTACATATGTTTTTGTTATAAAGTGTGCTTGTCTTTTTCAAAGAAGTTTCTCTTCAAGTCCCTTGCCCACCCTGAGATGGGATCACTTGTTCTTTTTTTGCTAAACGTTGAGTTCTCTGTGGATTCTAGTTATTAAACCTTTGTCAGAGAAATAACCTGCAAATATCTTCTTCCAGAAATCCATTGTTTTACTTTCTAGTAAGCAGGTCTTATTGACTTTCATGAATATGCACTTTTTTTTTTTTTTTTGTACATGTTCTTATACCCTTAGAGGTAAAGCACCCAACCTAGAGAACTATGTTTTAGAGTAGTCAATTTTTGGTGATACTTTCTGATTTCTGTGTTGATAACATGCCTGAGTGTTGGAAGTTCTATTTTGCCCACTAATCTATCCTTGATACAGATACTATAAATTATATATATGTGAAAGTTTTTGACTATATTACAGCAATATGGGTAGATTGTTAAATTAATCATTGCAGAGCCCTTTGAAAATCTAGGCAGCAATGTGTAAATGCAAAATTTATAACTGGAGCAAACAAAAAGAAGTTGATGATTCCTTAAGGATACTGATGTTTTTGTGGTTTCTTCCTTTTGTTTTTGTCACCAGAGATTTATATAACATTTGGGGAAATTTTCAATATTTAATCATAAGCAGTTTCATTCCAATGTAGGCTATACATTCAGGACAATCTGACTTTACTAGAGGCGGGATGTATTATGGTTTTGAAATTTTAAAAATGGAGGTATATGTTTGCATGAATGCCCCTGTGTGTTAATATAAGCAAATTGTCTAATAAGCAAATTTGTGCATTAATAAGGAAATATGATTAGTGAAGAGTTTAATCATTTTTACTTTTCATAGTGGTAAACATGTCATAAAAGATCCCCAAAGGGGAATTTTAAACTGTGGGGGATGAGGGAAAAGGATGTATTTATTTGAGTGTTCTAAGGAAATGTTTTCAAAATTATTTTCTTCATGAAAATATCCCTTTTATAGGTATCCAAAGTATCATAATCATTGCTTATGTAACATTTATTTTATTGAAGTAAAGAGTTTTGTTGTTCTTTATTTCCAGTTCTTATTTCAGTGATTCTGAAAATGATGTTGTTACATGATATGTATTAGTTTAATTTGTTTATTTTTACTGTTTCAGAGTTAAATATTGGATTTAAAAAATAAGTGTTAATTTTTATTATGTAATTTTCTTAGCTTTCTATGTATGTTTTAATTCAGTTATGTTAATTAGTTTAAAATTAATAAAGAAAAGGTGTAGGAAAATAGATATTTATGGTTAAGTTGGAAAAACAGGACTTAGTTGCATGACCCAGTCTATTTCCTGTTATCTCTCACATGACATTAATGTAAAAAATATTCAGGAAAATTTTGTGAACCTTGGATTGGGCTTTCAATAATGAAAGAAGTCTGGATAGGAGAGGAAGCAGGTGCTTAAGAAATGTATGTTGAATGTGTAACTAAGTTAATACCAAATACCATACTACTCAAAAATTTTTTTGAGTTTAAAAAAAGGTTTATTTTGTTTTGATATTAACCCAAACTTGCTTATCTTTATGAATATTTATTTTAATATGAAATATTGCTACTGTTGTAACACTGATATATTATTACCAGGAATATAGTGTGTATTTAAACAAAAGTTTAAGATTTGTTTATCATTTAATAGGGGCTACGTTTGATTGATTTCTGTGTATCAAAGACTGATAAACACATTATACATATTATTCCATTTAATCCCCTGTTAGCAGGATGTGGAAATTATCTTCTGTTTTACAAATGGAAAACTGTGGTTTAGGAAGCTAAATTACTGGCCAAAATTCATACAACTAATATGATCATGCATTCAGGTTATGGGTATGTGGGATTGGCTGACAGATCAAAACATGAGGTTTTGCCTCCTGGTTTTATGATGTACTTTTTAATATTCATTCAGCTTCAAAAACTGTGTTATAGGTAAGAGGAACATATCATTTTTCTTCATATTTTTGATATATAACCCCTGCTTAGTAATGCCTCCAATTTATTAATAGAAAATTTAGTAGGTTTGGTAACATTCATTGATCTAAGTTGTTTATTTTGAAAATCTCAGAGGCGATTTCAGACAACAAATAAATAGAACCTTAGACAAATAGACTTGGATTACAAAAGGTAACTTCATTAAATAAATGTCACTATATCTCGTTTTATTTGCTTGTCAAGGAAATTTGGGCATATTTTATTTCATGATAAAAGTTTACCTGCACAATATAAGACAATCGACAATTTTTTATTTTAGATATTTTTCTAAAAACTTTAATATTGGAATTATCCGTGTATGACAAAATTTCCTTAGTAAATCTTCATTACTTGATTACAAGTTAGATATTTCAGACATCTAAAGCAATTTGAGTCCTAATTATTTTGATTGCCAGAAATCCTTAAATGTATATATTATCCATCAATGTATTCAGTTTCTATATTAGACACCTGTTATTTAGCAGTTTATGATTCACAAAAAATTAGGTGCATTTTATTATTTTTCTGAATTTGAGAGATACTGTTTCTGCTTCATAAAAATAAAATGGAAATTATGGATAGCATAGTATTAGTTTCTAATTTATGTGTCAATTGACTTAGGATATAAAGCTAATAACTAAAGTAGGTTACTTCTCATATACATTGATTGTGACCATTGAGGTTTATGTTTTTTGGCATTGCTTTCTATACTATCTAGCTCTTTCAATTCTTCAAAAATGAGGCTGTTTCCTAGTGGTTTATAAGGACAGGCTTCAAAAACCTATGTCAATACAATAATCTTAAAATCTAAGTCTGACTTGTCCGTTGGAATGTACCAAAGTATAACTGTGCTCTTAAATTATGCTTTATGTTTTTATGAGACTCTAATCAACTGGATGTATCAATTGTGTTATGGGCTGTCTGAGAACATTTTGAGGTAGAAAAGGTAAATTGCCTTTTTTATTGTACCCTTTTCAGACATGTTCATACTCTGAGTCAAGGCAAACTGTTCAATTGAGGTGATTCAGTTCATTTATTCCCAGAGAGCACACTGAGCAATATTTCCAATCCAGTCATAGTCTGGAATGTGTCAAAACTCTCAACTCCCCCAAAGAAGGAAAAGTAGAATTTATGGGTGCTGAATTTGAAAATTATGGGAATAAAATTAGTATTGAACATCTTTCAGAAATCAGTATCTTCACTGTTGAGTTACTCCTTAAGCTCATTCTGGTGTTCTATTGAAAAGGCAGATCTCAGAGGCAGTGAACTGGAATGTTCACCTGTGAGATGAACTTCTTCCCTGCCCTCACTCCTGCTGGAGGGGAGGGTGCATAGCAGCTTCAGCTGGGTATCTTACACATTTAAAGTTTTAATACATGTTTAAGAATTTTCTACCTGGTATTGAGGTCTGGATGTCTCTGAGATAAAGTTATTATACTCGGGGACAAATTTTCTCCAGAAACCTATACTAAGTATTTTATAATTACATAATAAAAGTTATATTCTGGTTTTGGGGGGTGTGAGGGAGGCAGCATTACTAAGACCGATATACTTAGAAATGCCTACCTGTAATATTGGCTCTTGATTAGTGGCTGGGATTTAGATTTCAAGAGGGTTCTTGACATTCCTAGAATTAATAACAGTGGTTGATGGTGCCCAAATTCATTATAAAAGAAATGTGACTACCTGCTTCCTTCTGACAGTTTGCATTTTGACATGTACCAAGGGCAAAGAGTAGTCTTAGTCACCAGCCTCCAATACAACCCTGGGGATAAAGTTTCTGATGAGTGTTGTGACACATTGTTGCTGGAGGAATGAGTGTATCCTGTGTAACGTCACCAGGAGAGGAATCTTAGAGGTTTGCACCTACAGTCCCCCCAATTTAAATCACTCTCACCTCTTCCCTTGCTGACTTTGCCTTACATCCTCTGGCTGTGACCATTCTTAGCCATCAGTGCAAACTAACTCCTGAGTCTTATAGGCACTGTAGTTAATTACTGAACCTGGAGGCGGACTTCAGGATCCCTGAACAACTTTCCTCTTATAGTTTGAGGTCAGTGATCTAAGAGAATTGTGTTTGTGTAATAATTAATTTATCGTCTACATCAAGTTGGATGTTTAGATATTATAAGAAAAATAAAATAAGCTATAACTTTTTTTCCAGTGACACAGCAACATTCTACAAGCTACTGCTTTTCAGTTTTGAGTTCTGGATTGTGTCCATGCAGCTGCTCATATGTGGGACATGGTTATTTTATAGTCTCAGACCTCAGTCTTGCTGGTTCTTTGTCTTGTCAGCTCTAAAGCCCTAGTTTACTAACCTCATTACCCTCAAGCTATGTTTTAAAATTAGATTCATCAGGCCACTGACTTTACAAAGAGTGAATTAGTTTGTCTCCATTTATCATAGAAACATGGTAACCAACACAAATTTTGGACCACAGAAATGTTAGGAACAAATGAATTTGTCTTTCCCTATTTCCTGGGCAGATAGTTCATTTTTTTTCTTATACAACAATGGTTAGTTGTTTATAAAATGTTACCCTTATAAGGCTAGTTGTTTTTGATTAATTTTTTCTAGAAGTTAGTTTTAGAAAACATATTTAACCAAAGAGTCAATATTTTTAACTTTCATTTTCAACTTCCACAGAATTTTCAATCTTTTCTTTTCTTTTCTTTTCTTTTTAATTTTTTCCAGAATTTATATCTTTAGATTTTGTTAAAATTAAAACTGCCACAGATTTTCGTTCTTTCCTAATTTTGCCCTCCTGTAAAATTTTGTTAATTTTGTTTTATTACTGATTCTCAAACTATAGTAAGAGAAATCACTAGAAATTAGTTTTATTCCTATCAATTTAATTTTGTGATTTTTTTAGGTTTATATATAGTTTTAGATAATGTCTTAATTTGAATATTTCAGATATTAAAGGAATAGCATTTAATATTTTTAATCCATTAGACCAGCAGTTCTCAAGCTGTGGGTCATGACCCACAGGAACTGTATTAAAGGGCCGTGGCATTAGGAAGGTTGAGAACCAGTGCATTAGATTATGTTAATTAGATGCTCTATTGTGACTATTGTTTATTTTCTGATGTTATAACAAGAGATAGTTTTTTGTTCCTCCATGCCAAGAATCTATCTACTCACATAGGTACACCCAAACTGGTCTTTTGCTCTTAATATCTTAAACACAGTTTTAAAATAAATTAAATATTATAGTAACAGGAATCAATAAGACAGTTATTAACTTTTTTTAACCAAATCTGTGAACCCACGCAATGCATTTTTTTCAATGGTTTACTTCACATCATCTCTTTATTCTGTTTTTCATCGAATTGCTATATCCTTGGCCCTTTTTCTTTCCTTTTCATTTTTGGTAGATATTTGTGCTAGAGACTGATAGTTGATGTCCACAACTTAAACTTGGTCTTATAAGTGAGTATAGGATTGGAGTAAGGAAATGTGGGAGTGACTACAAGTAGGAAGAGCTAGAAAGTATCTGTTCTATGGGCATTGAAATTAGAAATTTAAAATATTCTGTAAGCCTAATAACACAGTAGTGAATGTAGGGTAAGGTCTAGGGACAGTTTGTCATCTCTGGTTTGCATGTTCATATCTTTATCAAAGGATTTAGTATTTAAATAAGTTTTGTTCCTATTTTGGGTATTTGGGGGTAAAAATATCTTTTAATTTACTTTTCAGAAACAAAACATACTTTATGAGTCAAATGTCCAAATGAGAAAAGTTTTTATGACCTTTTCAAGACATTGTTTTCAAAAGATTATTGATGTACAATTTCATTATGTCTTCTCTCTGAAATTCTCATGTAGCAAACTTATTTTTTTTTTGTAAAAAAAAAAAAAAGATGTATGGGGCCGGGGTCTATGGGAACTCTTTGTACTTTCCTTTAAAATACTTTTGTGATCCAAGACCTCTCTAACTTTAAAAAGCGTGGTAATAGGCTTGGCGCCGGAGCTCACGCCTATAATCCTAGCACTCTGAGAGGCCGAGGCAGGTGGATTGCTTGAGCTCAGGAGTCTAGACCACCCCAAGCAAGAGTTAAATGCCATCTCTAAAAATAACCAGATGTTGTGGTGGGTACCTGTAGTCCCAGCTACTCAGGAGACTGAGTAAAGAGGATCATTTGAGCCCAAGAGTTTGAGGTTGCTGTGAGGTATGATGCCATGGCACTCTACTGAGGGTGAAAAAGTGAGACTCTGTCTCAAAAAAAAAAAGAAAGGGAGTGTGGTAATATAAAATTCCTATATAAAATAGAGTAAATTTATTTTGTGAATACTTATTGTTGAATACTTATTTTTGAATAAGTTGTTGAATATTTATTTTTTTCATTAAACAGAACTGTACCCCTAAACCATAAATGAATGTGCATTAATAGAAATATAACTAAATTCTACCTTCTTTGTTGCTTAATCTAAAAGTCTTGAACCCCCTCGCTCCCTTTTATGTCTACTGTATTGCTTGAGTTTTTGTTAACTTTAAATAAGATTTAAAACTCATAGTGACTTATTAAAGACAGTTAAATACCAACAACACTCATCTTTCCAAAGTTTGGATTTACAATTTCAAAGTTGATTGTGATGATTTAATCTTCACTTATGTCAGATTGTTCTTTAATATATAGAAGGTTTAAAAAATACATAAATTTCAACTGGGTTAAAGATTTGTGTACATTCCTACAGCTTTGTCATTAAACTAAATGAGGTTTTAAACCCTTAAAACCATAGTTATAATAAGATAGAGAACTCAACCAAAACTGTATAACTAAAGGAAATACTAATTGATGCTGCCCTATTTTCAGTTGTCCGAAATAGTCTTGTTTCATGTGGTGTTTTTAATTGAATAATACAGTTCTTTGTTTTCCTTCTGTTTTTATGTGTATAGAGCTCTTTAACTTGTAAAACTTTCTACTTTATTAAATATGTGTTTTTTCATAATTAGGGTTTGTTTTACCCCCACAAAACAGTTTAGTAAATGTAATATTGCTTACTATGTGGTTAATTTTAAAGCCTTTTATTTTGTCTTTCACTTTTTTTTTATTGTTGGGAATTGATTGAGGGCACAAAGAACAAGATTACATTGATTGCATTTGTTAGGCAAAGTCCCTCTTATAATTGTGTCATTCCATATTGTATCTGAAATTGTATAATAAAAATATTTTAAGTAGACAACTATTGAAGCTATTCTTTCTACTGACACAGAAAATGCATTTTCTGAAAGGAAAAAAAATCATATACCTCTGGTTACAGCATATGAAAAATCTGATGAATATTCAGAATACTTAACAGATTTATTTGACACTATTATTTGACACTGTGTTTTATACTATTATATACATCTGGTTGCCTTGGAGATAACATTGAATAAGACAGAGTCCCAGCTTTTGGGGGTCTATCTTACATATTTTTCCCTCAATATTTTTGGATAAAAATTTAGTATTTTTCTTTCTTTTACAATATGTTTTATCAAAGGAATGAGATATTTGTTATTAGTTCTTTGGTATGTGTTTCTTTCCTGAACATTACTACTCATGAGATAAAGGTTTCCAATTTAACTAAAGCCCTTAAAAACCATCTATAATCATTAAGGAAAACACTATGTACATTGTGTTTAAATTTATATTTCTCTAATATTGTAGCTGGGAAGTTTTAAGATTCCTTCTGTCAAACATAAGATGGTGGCTGGAAGAATACGGCTTTGACGGATTTCGTTTTGATGGTGTCACATCCATGCTCTATCATCACCATGGAATGGGTAGGTGATGTGATAAATTCCAGGTGTAACTCATGATTTTATTAGTTATTTATTTATGTATTTACTTATTTTACTGGCAGAGTGCAACCAGGTTTGGGGTTCAGTTACAGAAGCTTCAATGACCATTCCTGGAGGTTTGATTTTTATTAGTTCCATTGCATATGTCCTATATGTAGTCATTTCTTATCCCTTTCTGGAAAGAGGTAAAATGTAAGTATATTTTATAAGTAAACAAAGATTATCATTTCCTTTTAAATATATATATGTAATAATAGACTTTCATTGATATATACCTTTTAGAAATTATTTAGAGGAAATCATTCATTGTAACACCCGCAGGATATGAACATCACAGCATTTGTAATGAAAAATGACCAAAAACAGCAAGTGAGGACATTTGCGAATGCATGGATTTTTGTATATTTTTCATAGTAGAAAAGAGACATTTTACATCTAGATTTACTCGGTTAAAATTCATTTGTACATTAAAAATATCAATATGATTTTTAGTTCTCAAGTTGTGCAAAGAAGTGGAATCACAGAATACTAATCCCTCAATAGCTAACATAGGAGAAATTATTATTTTTCGATGCCCATATATTCACCACCAACAATCAAACAAGAGAAAAGTGGCTGCCTGGGAAAGAAGCTAAAGATTACGAGTATGTCACTACTTACTGTTCATCATTATGGGGTCCTCATGAAACGTTTATGGGAGAAAAGTTGAATCTATAAAACAAAACATGGTTCATTGATATCCATTCTCCAGTCTGAGGAGAAACTGATCTATGGAATGCAAAGGCAAGCATGGCAAAAGTCAAGGAAGACCCTTTCCTAGATTTAAAACCCTGTGCGTGCAGACTCCCCCTGTGCGGGTGGAATATATTCCAGGAAATCCGTGATGTTGGGAAATTGAACTGAAGTTTATAAATTTGAGAAATACATTTTGTGAGTAGAGAGCCCAATAAATGGTAGAAGAAAACACTCTGAGTAACTAATTCCCCCCCCCCCGTCCTGAATGACAAAAAAAGAAAAAAAAGAAAAACTGAAATTTCACAGCAAAAGAGCACACCCTATATCAGATAAATTGAAGTAAAATGACTATCATCAAGATCCAGTGTTTAATTTGTAAATTCAATGATAAAGATAAATTCATCACATGAAAATCTAGGAAGAAAAAGCAATTTATCTGCATGGATTAAAAAAAAAAGATTGGACTCATGTTATTCTATTGTCACAAGCAATGTGTATAAAATCCTTAGGGAAACAAAAGGAAACTCAAAAAATATGCTACTTAAATGGTAGTTGCCAGGGGCTGAGGCATGGAGAAAAAGGGGTGGTCAAAGGATACAAACTTTCACTTATAAGATGAATAAACTTTAGGGATCTAATGTTCAGCATGTTGACCATAGTAAATACTACTGTACTTTTACTCGGAATTTGATGAGAGCAGTTTGTAAGTGTATGCACCCTGCTACATACACAGTTGGTACCTATGGGTGGTGATGGATGTGTTAATTTAGTGTAGTAACCAGTACACAGTGTATACCTACATCAAATCACCTTGTTCTCCTTGAGTATCTGCAACCATTGTCAATTACATATTTTAAAATAAAAAGGACTGACAATATAAAAAAAAACTAAACTTAGTAGTTGAAATGCTACTGAAGTATGAACATGGAAGAACTTGAGGAATAAAGCTTCCTTAAATATCCCTCAAGGATAAAATCCGACAAACTGAAAAAAAAAGAACATAAATAAAAGAACTTATATATAGGGAAATGGAGGGTGATATTGAGCACAAATTTGATTTAGTTATAAAAATAAATTACTGAATTACTAGAAAATAAGTGGGATAGCCCCAATCAATGACATATACTATAAATAACTGAAATTAGGATTTCAGAGGAAAATCCTAGGGGGAAAACCGGAGGTAGGAGGAAGTTTGTGGATGCTGTAATCTCTTTATCATAGGGACTCCATATTGCATAAGGGGAAGCACATATTTAAAAGAGTACTATAGAAATATGACTCAGTTTTATGATGGTTTTCATTTTTATTTACCTCAAAAGACTCTAATAGAAGCTATCAGACCTTCTGCCTCCTCCTTGGCAGTGTCGGTGGTGTGGCAGCCAGCTGAAGAGCCAGCGGGCTGGATGACAGGCAAGGAGGGGGACCTCCAACCTCCACCAGAGGCTCCAATTGCCAAAAAGGCTGGACAACTGCTGAGGAAACACCTGTGCC
>CAUYON010075734.1:0-15505 GCA_963573935.1 Arctocebus calabarensis
GGGCTTAAGCGATTCTCTTGCCTCAGCCTCCCGAGTAGCTGGGACTACAGGCGCCCGCCACAGCGCCCGGCTATTTTTTTGTTTTGCAGTTCGCCAAGGCCGGGCTTGAACCCGCCACCTTCGGTATATGGGGCCGGCGCCCTACTCGCTGAGCCACAGGAGCCGCCCACAAAACAACTATTCTTGATCACTTACCCTTCTCTCTGATACTTCACTCCCGTTTGACATTATCCTTCGTGGAACTGTGACATGCAGGAATATTCCTTCAGAATCTGCATAAGAAAATGTTTTGTTTTTGTATTAACAATCCTCTCCATCATAAATGGTTGCTTATTCTAGGCCCATGTGAGGTCTAAAATTTTAAGTAAATTTTTTTTTGTTTTTGAGACAGAGCCTCAAGCTGTCACCCTGGATAGAGTGCTCAAGCTGTGGCATCACAGCTCACAGCAACCTCCAATTCCTGGGCTCAAGGAGTCTCCTGCCTCTGCCTTCCAAGAGGCTGGGACTACAGGCGCTCGCCACAACGCCCGGCATTTTTTGGTTGCAGCAGTCATCATTGTTTGGCGGGCCGGGCTGAATTCGAACCCGCCAGCTCAGGTGTACGTGGCTGACGGCTTAGCCCATTGAGCCACAGGTGCCGAGCCTAAGTACATTTTTGGTATGTGCCAATACACCTTCTTGTCCACAGATTTCTTCGCATTATCAATGGCACTTTGAAAACGACACATTGAAAATAACTGAGACACAAACAAAAATTAGACACCTAGGTTCCACAAGCATTTTTAGTTCATTTCTTTTTGGTTGTCAATTTTTATTTTTTTAATTCTTTATTAAATCATAACTGTGTACATTAATGCATTTATGAGGTACAATGTGCTGATTTGATATATAATGTGGAACGCTTACATCTAACTGATTAACACAACCATCTCCTTGCTTATTTGTTGTGGCAAAAACATTCATACTAGTAGTATAGAAATGTATCATTGCATTATAGAATCACTCCAGGGTTTGTTTCCCTCAGGACTTGGAATAATCAACTGATGGAGGTGCACCCCCACCTACATCCTCCATCACAGCGTGGGGTGGCCCTGGGCGTGGGGTGCTGAGACCCTGAGCCCTAAAGCAGTGAGCAGATGCTTCCTCCACTGTCTGTGGTACACAGGGCCGGGTCAGGAAAGAGGTGAGACGGCTGAGTCCCTAGACGGGATCCAGAAAGGGAAGGACATGGTGGGAGGTCTCAGACCTACCGGAAACCCCAGTTAGAACCCAGCCCGCTCTAAAGGAAAAGGAGAAGGAATTGGAAGCTACCAGGGCTGACCTGGGTGGGCTTGTAGCCTTCCAAGTTCAGCGAGGAGTGCAAGGAGAAGGAACATGGCTCCGCAGACCGCAGAAAACTCAGTCAAGCGTGAGACCGTTGACATGGCTGAAACCGTTAGCATCGCTGAGGCTCGTGGGCAGGCCCTTGCACCTGGGTAGCTGTAGCCCCAGACCACCTGCAATGGCTGTGCTCTGCCCAGTGTCCTGGAGTGCAAGCCACTGATCTCCAGTAGGTGGGAAAACTTTCACAGGGCAGGGAGAGGGCACACAGGATACAAACATACAAGTTTGTGCAAACTGGTTTATTGTGAAGAAGTTTAAATAGTTTAAAACCCAGTCATGAAACAGCAGAATCCCCAGGGACAGCAGGATCCAGCCAGCCACACCCATGAGGATGAGAGTCTCCATGGTGTCCTCCTGGGGTGTGGGACTGGGGATTGTGGATAATGAGAACAAGACAGTTTAGAGCTCTTGTCACCCAGAGCTCCTGGATGTACACTATCCTCTCCTGTATAGGGCATGACCATCTGTGCCCATAACTGAAAGTGTCTCCTCACTCAACACTGTTAGGGTCTGGCTTGTTCTGTGATGGCCTGATAGTGTCAGCTTTTCCTGAGAATCAAAACAGAGGGAAAGGGGACAAAAGCCCCCAGCCCAGCTCTCCCATGGGCTCTGCATTCTATATTCCTTCGTGTCTCATGACATGATTTTAATGGGGCTTATTTTTTATTTCAGATTAATATGAGAATACAAATGATTAGGTTACATTGTTTATGTTTTTTAGGTAAAGTCCAAGTAGTTGAGCTCTTTACCCAAGAGGTATGCCATAAGCCCTGACATTGTGCCCATTAAAACCAGAGAAGACCCCAAGATGCCACCAAGAGGTAAACTTCAGAGAGAGCAATGAGTCATCCTGATAGTCAAACCTTGGGAATAAATTTGATGATCAATAAATTTGAGGATCTCAAGATATGGAGATTTGGAAGAAAACCTAGTGCATATCCTACCTGTACTGTCTGTCTGTTGTTTCCAGGGGGAGGGATCAATGTTTTAGTGCAGGGACACTGCATGCATGGAATGTTTTCAAATAGAACTGTTAAATTGTGATACTTTTCTTCTGTTAAAAAAAAATTAAACCCCTCATTCGTGATAACTGAGGTGTATATAAGTTGGGTTTGTGTTTCTAGTGAGCATCTTGGTAATTCTTTCTCCACATTGCATTTTTATGATGGAAGAAAAAGAGGAAAACAAAAATGACAAATATTATTACTAGCAATTGCCTGCATGCTATTGCTGACTTAATAATTTAGTACCTTTGCAAGTAAGGAAAAATCTAGAAAATGATACACTTTAAATGCTAGTACCACTTCAGTATTATTCATAGTATGGAAACAACCTAAGGGGTTATCAGGGGATAAATGAATAAAGAAAATATGTACACACACACACACACACACACAGGGACATTATGGAAGCTTTTAAAAAAATAAAATTCTGTTTTTGTATCAGCATGGATTGAGCTGGAGGACATCATGCTAGGTGAAATCTAGATACACAAAGTCAAATATGACATCATTTTACTTATATGTGAAATACAAAAAGGCCATCTCACAGAAACTGACAGTAGAATCATTGTCATCTGAAGGGATGGGATTGGATGTTTATCAATGGGTAAAAAATGTCAGTTAGACTGGAGGAATATGACAGTAGAATCATTGTCATCTGAAGGGATGGGATTGGATGTTTATTAAAGGGTAAAAAAATGTTAGACTGGAAGAATATGTTTTAGCAACTTGCTTACTATATGGTAACCATGGTTAGTAATAATGTGTATTTCAAAATTGTTCAGATAAATTATCACCCGCTTAAAGTCTAACATTGAAAGATTTTTAGGATGTTAATAGATATGTATGATCAGTAGTTAATGTCTGATTAGTTTCATCTCATCAAGAGGAAATCCTATTCCCTTTAGCCATCAACCCCCTCCAACTGGTTCTTCATCCCCAGTCTCCCCTCCCAGCCCTGAATAGCCACTATGCTAACCTTTATCTCCAGAGATGTCCCTGTTCTGCACATCTCACATAAATGAAAGCACACACAAATATATGATCTTGGTGACTGGCTTTACTCACTCAGCATAATGGTTTCAAGGATCAATTATGTTGTAGCAGGATGAGTGCTTTATTCCTCTTTATGGATGACTAATAAGCAATTGTTTGAAGATAGCACATTTTGTTCATCTATTCTTGGGATAATAGATATTTTAAAAAAACACACAAAAAACAAAAAACAAAAACCTCTCTTCCCTTTTCATTGTTTTTTGATGGACATTCTATAGATCTCGAACAGACTATAGATGGGCTAGAATTTTCCTAGTCTGGGTACGATGCTTTGAGATGTGTAGAAATGCATTCATCTCAACAAGAGGGAGATGGGCAGGGGCGGGTGGCAAGAAAATTTTACCCAGAATAGCTCAGTCTCAGTGAAGACAGAGTTGTGAGTTCAGGCTCTCTCCAAAGACAATAAATACTCTAGACCTCAGTTAATATAGGGCTAAGGAATTATCACCTAGTGATGGAACTAAGTGACAGGAATTCCATTTGATGTAAAGTGGATGATATTGACTATATGAGGGTGTTGAGGCTGGGCTTTCCCAGCTATTCTTCTGCTCAATATCCAAAATCCTGAGATGGCTAGGGAAAGGGCAGTCCTAAGCTTTTGCAGAGGTGGGAGCTATAGGTGTTTTCTCTTGAGATGTAAGAGATGTAAGCATCTGAGAAATATGAATGTTTTCAACTTGGGATGTAACAATACTCTGGGTGAAAAGGAAGCAAAGTTGTTTATTGCCTCCCCAAAATATCACAGTGGTTAGAAGAATCAGTAAATAAAAGCTTGTGTACTTCCAATCATAGGATTTATTTTGGTTTGTAAAATCAAAAGTTTCAAGCTATAACAAAAGGGGGAAAAAGCAGGTTGGTTTTTAATTCATGGATCTAGGTAATGGTGAGTTTCTTCCTAATATCTTTTCTTTACCTTATGGCTTTTGGATATGACCACACAGTTACTGTTATGAAAGTAATACAGAAAAATGGACACTTTCAATTTTCACTGTTAATAAAAATTATCTAGTTAATTATCTGTAATTAGTTAAACAAGACACTGTTTATTTTTTAATCTATGACTTATATGCAAGAAATTTTTACAGAACCTTCTATGATGGCCTACCAATACAGGAAAAAAATGCTCATCATCCTTAATCATCAGAGAAATGCAAATCATAACCACTTTGAGATATCATCTAACTCCAGTAAGATTAGCCCACATCACAAAATCCAAAAACTACAGATGTTGGCATGGATGCGGAGAGAAGGGAACTTCTTCATTGCTGGTGGGAATGCAAGCTAATACGACCTTTTTGGAAAGAAGTTTGGAGAATACTCAAGGAACTAAAAGTATCCTGTAATTTCCCTACTAGGTATATACCCAGATGATCAAAAATTATTTTACAACAAAGACATTTGCACCAGAATATTTATTGCAGTCCAATTTGTAATTGCTAAGACATGGAAACAGCCCAAGTGCCCATCAACTCATGAATGGATTAACAAATTGTGGTGTATGTGTACCATGAAATACTACGCAGCCATAAAAAAGGATGGAGACTGTTGCTGTCGTCCAGCCTCCCTGATCAATGATGCAGAAGTAGCACCACAGACAGAATGATAGATGACTAAAGCTCGCTCTGGCATTCAGTAGCTGAGGCTCACTCAGACCTTTCAGCAAATTTATTTCTTCCACCAAGGCTTATATAGGCACATAACATAATCAACACACACATGACTTAATCTTATGACTTAATCAATGAACATTTGACTTAAACCTGGCCTTAGGCCTTTTACTGCCTGGTACTTACAAGCTTATGGATAAATCGGATTAACTGATAACCATTATGTAAAACTATCCTTATGGGCTACAGTTTAACTGGCTTAACTGATAACTACTTTACTAAAGTTATTCTTACATTAAGTAATCACAAAACAAGATTTTGGGGAAATAAGGAGTTTAAATGCTTAATCCTTTAACCGATCATTTGGAGGCAGTTAATCATCTTAAGGGAGTAGCCTGGAAAATCCCACCAGGATTTTTTTCCTTTCTAACTCACAAAACTTTAAACTTGCCTTCACAAAATGGGAGACTGATTGACTTTACAAGGGCAGAGATGACTGTGCTCCTACAGGAGACTTCACATCTTTTATGTTTACCTGGATGGAGCTGAAACAAATTCTTCTTAGTAAAGTATCTCAAGAATGGAACAAAATGTATCCAATGTACCCAATACTACTATGAAACCAATATATAACCACCTACACACTCATATGAATGGAAAAACATAACTACAGTCCAGAAAGTAGAAGGGAAGAGGAGAGAGATGGGAAGGGAGAGTGGAGAGTACTTGGGGGGACCTCACCTAATGTGCATGATGCAATGGTACATTTCAAAACTATTAAGAAATGAGTATAATTGTGATGAATGTGTTACTTAGTTCAACATAAGCATTGCACATTGTATATTGAAGCAGTATCCTGAACCCCATAAATGCATCAATGTACAAAGTTATGATTTAATAAAAAATAATTTTAAAAAACAAAGAAAAATAAATAAATAAAATAAAAAATAGCCAGGTGTTGTGGTGGTCATCTATAGTCCCAGCTACTAGGGAGACTGAGGCAAGAGGATCAGCTGTGAGCTATGACACCATGGCACTCTACCAAGGGCAACAGAATGAGATTCTGACTCAAAAAAAAAAAAAAAAAGAACTCTATCTAAAGCCACTCTATAACATTTCTAATCTATCAATCTTCACATTATTTATTACCTATTCATATTTCCCCTCTTTTAGACTTCTACATTTATTTTTATTGTCTTTCATAGCCATTATAATATACAGTCATACCCCACATAATGAATTTTGGTCAACAATAGACCACATATCTGATGATGGTCCCAAAAAAACTAAAAATTTTCTATTTCCTAGTGGTAGTGTAGGTTTCCTAACATCATAGCATAAAATATCATTTGTGTGTTTGTACAAAGCTGGTATAAACCTACTGCCTTGCCAATTGTATGAAAGACTAGTAATACAACTATGTGTAGTCCGTGATACTATATAATGATAATAAACAAGTTACTCGTTTAAGTATTCACTTTTTATCTTTATTTTAGAGTGTACTACTCATAAAAGAAAAAGTTGGCTGTAAAGCAGTGCCTTGTTATAGGGACAGCAGCCTCATACATCTCACATTTACTGAGTCTCTTGATTACATCATTTTCTCTTTCTACTTGATATAATCTCATGATTTTTGCTCACCATGGCTCATAAACATACAGAATCTGCTGCTAATGTTGCCAATAAGAGGCCACACAGGGAGGTTGACCCCTGGAAATGAAATTAACAGTGATTAAAATCTACCAAAGTGGGTGTTGAACACAGTGGTTATGGTGCCAGCCACATACACCAAAGCTAGCAGATTCAAACCCAGCCTGGGCCAGCTAAACAACAATGACAACTGCAACATAAACAACAGCAAAAAATAGTCAGGCATTGTGGCGTGCACCTTGTCCTCACAGCTACTTGGGAGGCTGAGGCAAGAGAATTGCTTTGGCCAAAGAGTTTGAGGTTGCTGTGAGCTGTGACACAACAGCACTCTACCAAGGGCAACATAGTGAGACTCTGTCCCCCCCCCAAAAAAAATCTACCAAGTGGACAATAATTGATGGCTACTGCTCACCAGGCAGGCAGGTCCATTCTACTCCAGTCACCACCTTGCAGAACAAGAACAAGGTGATGGAAGCTTTTAAGGGATATGCATCCCAGGAGGCACTGAAACTAATGAAAATTCCAGAGAGGCCTATATCAGATACAGAGAAACTTTTAATGACCTGGACTGAAGACCCTGCACAGAAGCACACCCCTCTTGGCAGCATGATACTCACAGCCAGAGCAAAGAGTTTGTGAGGTTAAAAGAAAAAGCTAGCCCTGGTTACAATGCTGAATTTACTGTTAGCCCTGGCTGATTTAAATGATTCAAAAATCGTTATTCATTACATAATACAAAAGTTGAGTGGTGAGTCTGGGAAAGCTGATGTGAAAGCAGCTGAAGAATTTTTGGAAACATTAGATGGAGCTGATTGTAGAGAAAAATTACTTACCAGAGCAAATTTAAATGTGGATGAAAGCTCCCCATTCTGGAAACAGATGTTTAAAAGGACTTCTATCCATAAGAAGGCCAAGTCAACACCAGGTTACAAGGTTTTTAAGAACAGAATAACAGTCTCTCCTGGGGGCAACCTGGCAGCCTAAAAATTGATACCTTTTGTGATCTAGCATAGCGAGATCCTTCCAGCACATCAATAAGCATAGGCAGGAGAAACAAACAGCCAGGACAGCCCAGTTTCTCATCCAGGACACTCTCCTGAATTGTACTACCAGAAACCTAAATAAGTACCATGTGGAGAGTAATATAGCTTTCAAGAATTTGCTTATTGCTGAGAATACTCCCACGCATCATCCTTTCATTGATGATTTTTAATTCATTATCAAAAAGTGGTATTTCTCCTTCCAAATACCACCTTTTTCATCCAGCCAAAACATCAAGGGTTTACAGCAGCTTTTAAGGCCTCCTTCCTGACAAGAACCTTTGCCCAGGCAATTGCTGCAACTGAGGAAGATGCTAAGAAGACACTGATGTAGTTCTGAAATGTTTACAGTATCTATGACTGTGTCAGTAACTTTCCTTGTGACTGGTGCTGGGACTCATGCCTGTAATCCTAGCAATCTGGAAGGCTGAGGTGGAAGGAATGCCTGAGCTCAGGAGTTCAAAATCAGCCTGAACAAGTCTCCTAAAAAAATAGAAAATTCCCACCAGGGACTCTGCCAACCGCACGCAACCCCCCAGGGGGCAGGCCACCTGGGCAAGCGAGACCACCCCCACCAGGGACTCCACTGGACCATACGGGACCCCCACGTGGGCAGAGCCCCCTGGGCACTCAAGCCGTCTCCGGCCAAGGACTCCAGGAGCCACACAACCTGCGTCCTGACCTCCCACCCTCCCTGCCTCCACACCAGACCCACCCATCTGGCCAGACTCTCAGGAAGCCATGTGACTTCACACCCTCCCTCCAGCACCCTCTCTATCTCTGTGCAGAGTCCTCTGCCTGGCCAGAGACTACTGGAGCCACACGCTCTCTTGGCCAAAGTCACCAGGTGCCAGGCACTCCCAGAACCATGTGCAACTTCCCCAGCCTTCCTGCTGGATCCATGTGTTCCACATTCCACTCCAGAGCTGCTGCCACAGCCAGAACTCCCTGGCTGGGGCAACCCCAGAGGAGCTGCACAGGGTCATTTCCTACAAATATCCAGCAATAAAGTGATCCTGATGGGGTCCAATCTTGGAAAGACACCTCCCCAACCCTGAGGACAGCCAGAGACAATGGCGAAAAACAATCACGAGGTAGAATCAACGGAAAAACACTGGCAATATGAATAATCAGAGTAGATCAACTCCCCCAAGGAACGATAAGGCAGACACAGCACAAGATCCCATGCATAAACAAATGGCTCAGATGTCAGAAATCAAATTTAGAATCTGGAGAGCAAATAAGATCAACAGAATGGAGGAAAAGATGGAACTAGAATTTCAAGCAGTAATCAAAGAGATGTTTCAAGAATTCAACCAATTCAAAGACAAAATGACCAAAGATATTGACACATTGAGACAAGAAGTTGCAGCCCTTAAAGATCTGAGAAATACAGTAGAATTCCTCAGTAACAGAATGGAGCAAGCAGAAGAAAGGATTTCTGACATTGATGACAGAGCTTTCAAATGCTTCCAAATGCCCAAAGAAGAGAAATGGAAGGCAAAAACAGATCATTCTCTCAGAGAGCTCTGGGATAACTCAAAGAAAACCAATATTCGTCTTATAGGGATCCCTGAAAACAATGAAGTAGCTTCACAAGACAGAGTCCCTTCTTCTTGGATTATGAAAGAGAACTTTCCAGACATGCCAAGAAACTCTGAAATTCAGATAGCAGATGGTTTCAGAACCCCAGCACGACTCAACCTGAATAAGACATCCCCCAGGCACATCATAGTTAACTTCACTAAAGTTAATATGAAGGAGAAGATTCTGAAAGCAGCCAGATGCAAGAAAACCATAACTTACAAGGGGAAGAATATGAGAGTAACTGCAGATCTCTTTGCTCAAACCTTTCAAGCTAGAAGAGGATGGTCATCAACTTTTAATCTCTTAAAATAAAATAACTTGCAACTCAGGATCCTATATTCAGCTAAACTGAGTTTCATTTATGGTGGAAAAATTAAATACTTTAATGACATCCACCTGTTGAAGAAATTTGCCATAACTATACCAGCTCTCCAGGATATTCTCAGACCTATCCTTCATAATGACCAGCATAATCCTCCACCACAAAAGTAAACTCCCTCAGAAACCTTCAATCAAATTCCAACTTCCACAACAGTGAAAGGATCAAAAATGCCCACTGGACTTTCAAAAGGCTTATCAGTATTCTCAATTAATGTGAATGGTTTAAATTGTCCTCTAAAGAGGCACAGGTTGGCTGACTGGATACAAAAACTCAGGCCACATATCTGCTGCATACAAGAATATTATCTTAACTTAAAAGATAAATATAGACTCAAGGTGAAGGGATATTCATCTATATTCCAGGAATATGGAAAGCAGAAAAAGGCAGGTGTTGCAATCTTATTTGCAGCTACAATAAGCTTTAAACCAACCAAAGTAAGGAAAGTTAAGGTTGGACACTTCATATTTTTTAAAGGTAATACTCAAAATGACAAGATTTCAATTATTAATATTTATGCACCTAACCAGAATTCACCTCAATTTCTAAGAGAAACTCTTAACAGACATGAGTAACTTGATTTCCTCCAGCTCCATGGTGGTCGGAGATTTTAACACTCCTTCAGCAGTGTTGGACAGATCCTCCAAAAAGAAGCTAAGCAAAGAAATTTTAGATTTAAACTTAACCATCCAACATTTGGATTTAACAGACATCTACAGAACATTTCATCCCAACAAAACTGAATACACATTCTTCTCATCAGCCCACAGATCATACTCCAAAATCAATCACATCTTAGGTCACAAGTCTAACCTCAGCAAATTTTAAAATATAGAAATTATTCCTTGCATCTTCTCAGACCATCATGGAATAAAAGTTGAACTCAATAACAAGAATCTGCATGCTCAAAAAAAAAAAAAAAAAAGGAAGTTAAACAACCTCATGATGAAGAGCAGATGGTCATAGACGAGATTAAGAAGGAAATTACCAAATTTTTGGAACAAAATGACAATGAAGACACAAATTATCAGAACCTCTGGGATATGGCAAAGGCTGTCCTTAGAGGGAAATTTATAGCACTACAATCCTTCCTCCAGTAAACGGAAAGAGAGGAAGTTAACAACTTAATAGGACATTTCAAACAACTGGAAAAGGAAGAACATTCCAATCCCAAACCCAGCAGAAGAAAAAAAAATAACAAAACAGCGCAAAATTAAATGAAACTGAAAATAAAAGAATTATACAACAGATCAATAAATCAAAAAGTTTTTTTTTTGAAAAGGTCAATAAAATAGATAAACCTTTGGCTAACCTAACTGGGAAAAAAAGAGTGTGATCTCTAATCTCATCAATCAGAAATGGTAAAGACAAAATAACAACAGACTCCTCAGAAATTCAAAACATCCTTAACGAATATTACAAGAAATATTACTCTCAGAAATACAAAAATCTGAAGGAAATAGACCAATACTTAGAAGCACACCACTTTCCAAGACTTAGCCAGAAGGAAATGGAAATGTTGAACAGGCCCTTATCAAGCTCTGAAATAGCATCAATGATACAAAATCTCCCCAAAAAGAAAAGCCCGGGACCAGATGGCTTCATGTCAGAATTCTACCAAACCTTCAAAGAAGAACTAGTACCTATATTACTCAACCTTTTCCAAAATATAGAAAAAGAAGGAATACTACCCAACACATTCTATGAAGCAAACATTACCTTGATCCCTAAACCAGGAAAGACCCAACAAGAAAAGAAAATTATAGACCAATATCACTAATGAATATTGATGCAAAAATATTCAATAAGATCCTAGTAAACAGAATCCAGCAACACATCAAACAAATTATACACCATGACCAAGAGGGCTTTATCCCAGGGTTTCAAGGCTGGTTCAATATACGTAAATCTATGAATGTAATCCAACACATAAACAAATTAAAAACCAATTGATGCAGAAAAAGCTTTTGATAATATCCAGCATCCCTTCATGATCAGAACACTTAATTTGTTTAGAAGGAACATTTCTCAAACTAATAGAGGCCATCTACAGCAAACCCACAGCCAATAGTGTATTGAATGGAGTTAAATTGAAATCAATCCTACTTAGGTCAGGAACCAGGCAATGTTGCCCATTGTCTCCATTGCTCTTGGAAGTTTTAGCCATTGCAATTAGGGAAGAAAAGGCAATCAAGGTTATCCACATAGGGTCAGAAGAGATTAAACTTTCACTCTTCACAGATGACATGATTGTATATCTGGAAAACACCACGGATTCTACTACAAAACTTTTAGAAGTGTCTCAGGTTACAAAATCAACACTTATAAATCTGTAGCCTTTATATATACCAACAATAGCCAAGCTGAAAAAACAGTCAAGGACTCTTTTCCTTTCACAGTAGTGCCAAAGAAGAAATATTTGGGAGACTACCTAACAAAGGACACGAAAGTACTCTATAAAGAGAACTATGAAACTTTAAGAAAAGAAATTGCTGAACATGTCAACAAATGGAAAAACATACCATGCTCATGGTTGAGAAGAATCAGCATTGTTAAAATGTCCATACTACCTAAAGCAATATACAATTTTAATGCAATGCCTATTAAAGCTACATTGTCATATTTTAAAGATCTTGAAAAAATAATACATTGTTTTATATGGAATCAGAAAAAACTCTGAATAGCCAAGACATTACTTAGAAATAAAAACAAAGCAGGAGGAATCATGCTAGCAGACCTCAGACTGTACTATAAATCGATAGTGATCAAAACAGTATGGTACTGGCACAAAAACAGAGAGGTAGATGTTTGGAACAGAATAGAGAACCAAGAGATGAACCCAGATACTTAATGCTATTTGATCTTCGACAAGCCAATTAAAAACATTCAGTGGGGGAAAGACTCCCTGTTTAACAAATAGCGCTGGGAGAACTGGCTGGTGACTTGTTTGAACTGACACTTTTCACCACTAACAAAGATAGACTCAGACTGGATTAAAGCTTTAAACTTAAGACATGAAACTATAAAAATACTAGAAGAAAGTACAGGGAAAACTATTGAAAGCATCGGCCTGGGTAAATATTTTATGAGGAGAACCCCTCAGGCAATTGAAGCAGTATCAAAAATACACTACTGGGACCTGATGAAACTAAAAAGCTTCTGCATAGCCAAGAACACAGTAAGTATAGCAAGCAGACAGCCCTCACAATGAAAGAAAATATTTGCAGGTTATGCCTCTGAAAAAGGTTTAATAACCAAAATCCACAGAGAACTCAAACGTTTTAGCAAAAAAAAGAACAAGTGATCCCATCTCAGGATGGGCAAAGGACTTGAAGAGAAACTTCTCCAAAGAAGACAGGTGCACAGCTTTCAGACACATGAAAAAATGCTCACTATCCTTAATCATCAGAGAAATGCAAATCAAAACTGCTTTGAGATATCATCTAACTCTAGCAAGATTAGCCCACATAACAAAATCCCAAAACCAGAGATGTTGGCGTGGATATGGAGAAAAGGGAACATTTCTACATTGCTGGTGGGAATGCGAACTAATATGTTCCTTTTGGAAGGACATTCAGAGAATACTTTGAGATCTAAAAATAGACCTGCCATTTGATCCTATAATTCCTTTACTTGGTATATACCCAGAAGAACAAAAATCACATTATAACAAAGATACCTGTACCAGAATGTTTATTGCAGCCCAATTCATAATTGCTAAGTCATGGAAGAAGCCCAAGTGCCCATTGACCCACGAATGGATTAATAAATTGTGTTACATGTATACCACGGTATATTATGCAGCCTTAAAGAAAGATGGAGACTTTACCTCTTTCATGTTTACATGGATGGAGCTGGAACATATTCTTCATAGAAAAGTATCTCAAGAATGGAAGAAAAAGTATCCAATGTACTCAGACCTACTATGAAACTAATTTATAGCTTTCATATGAAGGCTATAACCTAATTATAGCACAAGAGTATGGAGAAAGGGGCAAGGGAGGGAAGGGGAGGGGGGAAGTTTGGTGGAGGGAGGGTAATTGGTGGGACTACACCTATGGTGCATCTTACAAGGGTACAGGTTAAACTTACTAAATGCAGAATATAAATGTCTTAACATAATAACTAAGAAAATGCCATGAAGGCTATGTTAACCAGTTTGATGAAAATATTTCAGATTGTATATGAAACCAGCACATTGTACCCCATGATTGCATTAATGTACACAGCTATGATTTAATAATAATAATAAGAAGAATAACTTGCTGGCTGAATGATTGAATAGGTGAGTGTATAAATGAACTTCCTGGAATGAATCAAAGGGTTCCTTAGAAGCCAGAAAAGTGGCCTACAAGATAGAGTCTGAGAAGCTAAGCTGAAGCAGTATAGCTGACCTACTCTGCTCAGCCTCCCCACATACTTCCATGATTATCTCATTAAGGATTCATTGTGATTGTAAGGATGTTTGTCTCAAAAGGACTTTGGGGGAGGTAGTCACAGATAGACAATAAATCCTGTTAGAGCAAACGTTACTCTGATGTTGTTTCCTTTGAAGATTCTCTTAGATATTTTGTTAGGGTAAAGATTACCTTTTTTAATAATATTGCTAGAGTGAAGTTTACTCTTATTACTATATTGTTAGAGCAAAGGTTACCTTCCTATTGTTTAAACATGTTACATTGTTAGAGTGAAGAGGACTTTGATGTTGTTTTCTGTCAGATAAAGTTAAAATTTTCTAGGTTTGTTTCCTTGTATTTCATTATACACATTGTTAGAATTATAATCAGGCAGAATAGAATCCAGAAGCTATTATTGCTGTTCTCCAGAATTGCTGGCCTTCTAATAATAAAACTTGCTGGACTGACTCCCTGTCTCTGCATTTGGCTGACAGAGACAGGCAGCCAGACTCTCTTCATCCAGTAACACCTTTCCTGACCTTTTGTCATTGCTTACACATTACAGTGTCCATTTCACTTCCCTTTAGAGGCGACGACTTTCTGGGACATATATTTGCAGTCAGGCAGACTGTCAATGTAAGTATGGTAGGTGGGCACCTATTTGGTCTAAATCAAGGGCAAACGTTTTCATTTCCTTCAGAATATTAGATGATTTCCCAGTGACCTGTGCCTTTGGCCTGGCTTGAAATTTCCACCACTATTGTCACTTACAAGTTGGATGATAATGTGAAGAATTGAATTTCTTTAGGAAGTCATGGATACATGTAATTTTAACATATTTAGGAAGTCGTGGTTAATGCAAATAATTAAGATTATATTTTTAACTTCTCCCATTAGTTTATCAGGTTGGCTGATTGATCCCTTTGTCAACAAGTATATGGCATATAAGGTAAGAATTTTTTTATTATTATTTTTGAAAAAGAGTCTCACCGTCACCCTTGGTAGAGTGCTGTGGCATCAAAGCTCACAGCAACCTCAAACTCTTGGGCTTAAGTGATTCTCTTGCCTCAGCCTCCCCAGTAGCTGGAACTACAGGTGCCCACTACAATGCCTGGCTATTTATTTCATTTTATTTTATTTTAAATACATGTATTTTATTATTCTTCATTACATTATTCCCTCCACCCCCCAGTGGTAAGACAGAATTTATTTACAGAAAAGAATACAGAAAACACTAAAGCTCCTGGTAGAGGGAGAGAATCCAAGTGGGGAGAGAGAAGCTCTCTCCGTTTCTCTCCCGGTCTTTCCCCATCTCCTCCTTTAGGCCTTTAGTCTCAGGGTATATATAGGTGTATGGGTTCCTAGGCCAGGAAACGAATGAATAAAGTCCCTTCCGCCAGGGGCA
>CAUYON010075736.1:0-16894 GCA_963573935.1 Arctocebus calabarensis
GGATTCATTGAGGGTACAAGAAACCATGTTACACTGGTTGCATTTGTTAGGAAAAGACCCTCTTACAATCGTGTTTTGCCCCCAAAAGGTGTGGCACACACCAAGACCCCAAGACCCCCAGGCCCCCCCCCCCGCCCGGCGTGCCGGGGGCGGGGGGGGCGGTGGGCCCCCCCGCCCCCGGGGGGGGGGGGGGCACGGGGCCCCCCTGAGCGCCACCGACGGGGGGGGGGGGGGCCAACGCACGAGCAGAGCGCGGGACGGCGCGCGGGGGGGGGGGTCTTGGTGTGTGCCACACCTTTAGGGGGCAAAACACGATTGTAAGAGGGACTTTACCCAACAAATGCAATCAGTGTAACCTGGTTTCTTGTACCCTCAATGAATCCCCAACAATAAAAAAAAAGGGTGAGGAAGACAAAAAAAAACAAAACAAAAAACCGTGAGAAATACTGACCAAGTTCACATTGCAGGCTCCATCAAAGACAGACCTGATCTCCAATCTCAGGACTTTCCTATTACCACTACTTCATGAAGGCCTATTTTACCCAGTATATTGTCTACTTTTCAGTAAAAAGTTACAAGCAAACTGAAAGGCAAAAGACACAGTGTGAAGAAACTAAGCAAGTATCAGGATGGGAGAGTCATATATACCATGAATGTGGGAATTATCAGACCAGGAACTTGGAAAATCTATGACTGATACACTAAGGCTTTTAATAGAAAAGACAGAACATGTAGTAACAGATGGGCAATGTAGGCAGGGTGTAGGAGACACCTGAAAAGAAATTCCTAAAAAAAAAGAATATATATACCCAGGCATTGTGGTGGGCTCCTGTAGTCCCAGGTACTTGGGAGGTTGATGCAAGAGAATCACTTAAGGGCGGCACCTGTGGCTCATTGAGTAGGGCGCCAGCCCCATATACTGAAGGTGGCGGGTTCAAACCCGGTCTCCGCTGAACTGCAAAAGCAGAAAAAAATAGCTGGGTGTTGTGGCGGGCACCTGTAGTCCCAGCAACTTGGGAGGCTGAGGCAAGAGAATCGCTTAAGCCCAGGAGTTGGAGGTTGCTGTGAGCTGTGTGATGCCACAGCACTCCACCTAGGGCGATAAAGTAAGACTCTGTCTCTACGAAAAAAAAAAAAGAGAGAGAGAGAATCAGTTAAGCCCAGGAGTTGGAGGCTGCTGTGAGCTGTGATGCCAGAGCACTCTACCAAGGGTGACAAAGTCAGACTCTGTCTCAAAAAAAAAGAAGGTAGGTGTCATGGTTCCTCAAAAAGTTAAATATAGGGCCAGGAGCCATGGCTCATGCCGACCTCTGGGAGGCTGAGGTAGGTGGATTGCCTGAGCTCACAGGTTCGAGACCAATCTGAGTAAGAGTGAGGCCCTGTCTCTAAAAATAGCCAGGTGTTTGTGGCGGTGTCTGTAATCCCAGCTACTTGGGAGGCTGAGGCAAGAGGATCGCTTGAGCCCAAGAGTTTGAGGTTGCTGTGAGCTATGAGCCACAGCACTCTACCGAGGGTGACAAAGTGAAACTCTGTCTCCAAAAAAGGCTTAACATAGACCCAAATTTTACCATATGACCCAATCATCCCATTCCCAGCTTTATTCCTGAAAGACTGGAAATGAAGTCAGATACTTGTGCACCAATGTTCACAGCAGCATTGTTCACAATAGCCTAACAACCCAAGTGTCCATCAACAGATGGATGAATAAACAAAACATACCCTACCCATACAATGGAGTATTATTCTGACACAAAAAGGAATGAAGCACTAACACATGCTATAAGGTGGATGAACCTTGGAAACGTGATGCTGGGTACAAAAAGCCAGACACAAATGGACAGATATTGTATGAGTCCACTTACATGGAATATCTAGAACAAATTCATAGACCTACAATGTAGATTGGAGGTTACCAGGAACTGTGGGCTGGGGAATGGGAGTCACTGTTTAATGGGCAGAGCTTCTATTAAAGTAATGAACAAGCTTTGGAAAAATAGTGGTGGCTACACAAGATTGGGTATATAGGCTTGGTGCCAGCTCAGTGAGTAGGGCGCCAGCCACATACACCAAAGTTGGCAGGTTCGAGCTTGGTCCAGGCCTACTAAACAGCAATGACAACTGCAACAACAACAACAAAAAAATAGCCAGGGGTTATGGTGGGCACCTGTAGTCCCAGCTACTTGGGAGGCTGAGGCAAGACAATCCCTTGGGCCCAGGAGATTGAGGTTGCTGTGAGCTGTGACATCATTGCACTCTACTGAGGGCAACATAGTGAGACTGTCTCAAAAAAAAAAAAAAAAAGATGGCGGTGCCTGTGGCTGATCTAGTAGGGCACCGGCCCCATGTACCGAAGTTGGCGGGTTCAAACCCAGCCTTGGCTGAACTGCAAAATAGAAAAATAGCCGGGCGTTGTGGCAGACACCTGTAGTTCCAGCTACTTGGGAGGCCGAGGCAAGAGAATCGCCTAAGCCTAGGAGTTGGAGGTTGCTGTGAGCTGTGTGACGCCACGGCACTATACCAAGGGCGATAAAGTGAGACTCTGTCTCTACAGAAAAAAAAAAAGACTGGGAATATAATTAATCCCACTGCACTGTACACTTAAAATGGTTAAGGTGGTAACACACACACACACAAATATATATAAACATAAATATAACTATAAAGCAAATACAGGCCAAACTCTGGGGAGGGAGGATTGTGGAGGGAAGGTATAGGAGTCTAAATTTATTTATGTATTTATTTATTTTATTGAGACAGAGTCTCATTTTGTCACCCTCAGTAGAGGGCAATGGCATCATAGCTCACAGCAACCTCAAACTCTTGAGCTCAAGTGATTATCTTTCCTCAGCCTCCCAGGTAGCTGGGACAACAGGCACCCACTGCAATGCCTATGTATTTTTAGAGACAAGGTCTGATTCTGGCTCACACTGGTCTCGAACCTGTGAGCTTAGGCTAGAGCCAGGTGCTGAGGGGACTGAGGGAACTTGTGGCGGGTTGGCCCAGGCACTATAGGACTACCCACATTGGCAGAATGGTAGGATTACAGGCATGAGCCACCACACACAGCTTTATATTTATTTTTTGAGACAGAGTCTTACATTGCCACCCTGGTAGAGAGCCGTGCCATCATCATACCTCACAGCAACTTCACACTCTTGGGCTGAAGCCATTCTCCTGCTTCAGCCTCTGGAGTAGCTGGGACTACAGGCATCTGCCACAACGCACAGCTAGCGTTTCTATTTTTAGTAGAGACCAGGTCTTGCGCTTCCTCAGGCTGGTCTTGAACTCCTGAGCTCAAGCAATCCACCTGCCTCAGCCTCCCAGAGAGCTAGGATTCCCAGGCAGAAGCCAGCAGATGGGCCTGGGAGTCCACCTTTAAAGAGGACCCTGTGTCTATGAAGTACTTCTGCTGTTATAAAAAAGGATAGAAGGCCAGTGCAGTGGTTCATGCCTATAATCCTAGTACTCTGGGTGGCTGAGGTGGGTAGATTGCCTGAGCTCACCAGTTCAAGACCAGCCTGAGCAAGTGTGAGACCCCATCTTTAAAAATAGCTGGCTTGGTGCCTGTGGCTCAACAGACTAAGGCGCCAGCCACGTACACCTGAGCTGGCGGGTTCAAATCCAGCTTGGACCCGCCAAACAACAATGACAGCTGCAACCAAAAAATGGCTGGGTGTTTTGGCGGGCATCTATATTCCCAGTCACTTGGGAGGCAGAGGCAGGCACTTGAGCCCAGGAATTGGAGGTTGCTGTGAGCTGTGATGCCAAGGAATTCTACCCAGGGCAACAGCTTGAGGCTCTGTCTCAAAAAATAAAAAAATAAAATAAACAAAATAAAAATAGCTGGGCACTGGGCGGCGCCTGTGGCTCAGAGAATAGGGTGCCGGCACCATATGCCAAGGGTGGTGGGTTCAAACCCGGCCCCAGCTGAACTGCAAAAACAAAAAAATAGCCGGGCGTTGTGGCAGGCGCCTATAGTCCCAGCTACTTGGGAGGCTGAGGCAAGAGGATTGCCTAAGCCCAGGAGTTGGAGGTTGCTGTGAGCTGTGTGATGCACAGCACTCTACTGAGGGTGATAGAGTGAGACTCTGTCTCTAAAAAAAAAAAAAATAGCTGGGCATTGTAGTGAGTGCTTGTAGTCCCAGCTACTTGGGAGACTGAAGCAAGAGGATTGTTTGAGCCCAAGAGTTTGAGGTTGCTATGAGCTATGATGCAACAACACTCTACTGAGGGCAACAAAGTGAGACATTGACTCAAAAATAAAAACAAAAAGAAAGAAAGAGAAAAAAAAAAAAAAGGATAGAATAGGTGGGAGTCTCCCCCAACATTTCAGAACCTGCTCTGAGTGGCAGAGTTTTTCCCAGACCAATGTGATATGCAGTGGTAAGGACCATGGACCCAGGGCCCCCAGAACCTGGGATGGGGTCAGCTGGCCTCCACCTTCCTACCTTCTCCTGGATTCTGGGCCCTGGCACTAGGCGAGGTTGAGGTAGAAATAATTCCAGGAGTGTCAAGGTCATGGTCAACTTGTTTACAGTCTTTATTGTAAAGAAGTTGCAGTTGGAACATAAGACACTGAAAATACACAATCACTGATTGTTCTTTCAGAATAGGGAGGGAGAGATCTATATATACAAAAATTGTAAACATGTTCACCTAAATATCCACACAGAATTGGTCTATGCTACAATGTACAGAGTTGTCACTCAACTGCAACTCCAGAGGGAGGCATCTGTCTGTAAGATGAAATGTAGCAACCACATTTGCTATCAATTTAATGTGAAAAGCCAGCTTTGAGCAATGCATGAGTAGTCGGCTATGCAGAGGGACCCCAACTTGGGGCTAGGCCTTAAAACAGGGTGCTGGGTGAGAAGGGAGTGTCTGGTTCAGGAGGCCAAGGTAAAAGGAAGAACACAGAATGGACATTTCCAGGGACAGAGTGGGAAGATGGAACTTAGCGAGAGGCTGGTCATCTCGCAACCAGGTATCTTGCTCCTCCCTCCGGCAAGGTCTCACTGAAGGGCTGGGACAGGGCAGGTGCCCAGGCCCATAGCTATCTCATGCCTTCCTGGCCAGAACCACCCACACCTGGGCAGGGGCTTGGGCAAAGGCGAGTAGGGGCTGGGGAAAGGGCCACAGAGGGGCAGCTTGTGGGGCACTATGAGGTGTGACTTGAAGACTTGACTACGATTACAACATTGTCAGGGCCAGGCTGCTCTAATGAGCCTGCAAGAGGAAATGGAAGGAAGGTTTGGACAGGATGAACCACCGTGACAAGAGCAAGGCAGTCACTAACCACAGGGACATGGGAAGGGAACGGTAGCCAGGATCCTCAGCCTCAGTAGAGGTTGTCCTTGTATTCAGTCCTGCGCAGCCCCTGCACCTGGTCATAGAGGGCAGCTGGACCCCTGACCCTAGAGTGGACAGGTGAGCCCCAAGTTGTCCGACACATGAAGGGAATGCCTCCCTAGAGTAGTCCATTCCAGGACAGAGGACACGTGCCCTGGGCTGTGCTGTCCCCTCCTCAGGACCTCAGGCCTGGAGCCAGGTGCTGAGTGGACTGAGGGAACTTGTGGAGGGATGGCCCAGGCACTCTAGGGACTACCCCTTTTTTGCCCTGGACAGCCCACAGTGGCCACTCCCTCTGTCCCTGGCACTGGGCTGGAAAGACCTGAGGGATGTCCCAGGAGGCCATGGGGCCTGGGTTGGTGGGGTGGCCTTCGCGCCCTGGTCTGGGCCTTTCTGCCCCTAGTAGGCGGGCACCTGGTACCCTTTGGGGCTGGTGTCCAGGGTCTCGGTGAAGGGAGGACTCTGGTAGGTCTCGGTGCCCTCCACGCCGCTGCCCACCGGGTACCCGGGATAGGCCTGGCCCGCCCCAGCGCTCAACTGTTCGGTGACGAAGAGAGACATGTCGGTGCCCAGGCGAAACCGCTGCAAAGCCTTCACGGTGAGCGCCACCTAGACAGGGAGCTGGGGTCAGCCAGGGCCGACTGCTGCCCCTTCATCCCGCCCTCCGCCCAGGCCGCGCACTCACCCAGCTGAGGATGGAGAAGAAGCTGAAGGCGATGGCGGCCCGCGCCGCGTCCCCCGCCTGCGTTGTGCCTGGCCCGGGAGCCGTGCGCTGCCACTGGTTGGTGAGGAAGCAGAAGCCCACGAACCACAGAAAGGACCAGAGCCCTGCGGGCGACAGGCGCAGATCACCGCCGGGAGCCGGGCAAGGCACTGGGTCACTAGCGCTTTGGCTCCGCCACTAGCGGGGAAGGAAGACCACGCCCCCAAATAGCCCCGCCCCTCCCCGCCCTCTCGCACCCCGCTCCGCCCCTCTCACCTTAGAAAGCCCCGCCCCGTACCGAGCCCGGCCCCCACGCCCACCTGAGAAGCAGAGGTCGAGAAGCACAGCACGCCGTCGGTCTCGGACGCTGCTGATCTGCTGGAAGCGCATGTCGAGCAGAAGGAAGGCGGCGCAGGCGAGGAAGGCCCCGAGGCCAAGCGCTACGCCGAAGCGGCAGGCACCCGCATTTCCGTTGAAGACGCAGCGTAGCTCTGGGCCGCTGTCTGCGTTCACGTAGCCCTCGTTGACTATGGGCCCGAAGACTGCGATGGAGAACACCTGCGGGCGGCGGGCGGCGTTCAGGGGCCGCCGAGCCCGTGACCTCCGTTGCCCACCACGAGCGCCCGCGGTCCTGTCTTTGCGTCCCCTGAGCACCTGCCCATCCCGGTGAGGAACTCTTTTTCCTCCTTCCTTCCCCCCGACGTTACTATTGGCAACATGAACCGTTTACTGCGCCTGACACTGTGCTAAAACAACTGCTTCACCTGCGTTCACTTGGGAATCCTCCCAAACCCCCTAAGCTGCCGCCCTTGTCCTTATCCTTTTACAACTGAGAAACTAGAGAGCTCGGACAGGTGAGTGACTCGTCCAGCAACGCCCGGCTGACGGTCGAGGCTGAGATTCAAACCGGATCCTCCGCGTTGCGTGGGGCCCACAGGGTCCTCCCAGACCTACTCCAGAGTGCGGGAACAGGGCCTTCACCTTGAGCAGCGAGCCCCATGCTGAAGCCACTGGACTTGAGGAGGTAGGAGTGGGGACAGTAGTGAAGCCGCTGCACAGAGCTGTAGCCAGGCCCCTGCAACCTGCCTTCCCTTCTGGGGTAACAGGCACAGCTCTGGGAGTATCAGGATAGAGAAATATCCACCAGCTTCCTGCATGTGGTGGGCACCCCGGGATGATGGCCCCTGAGATTGTAATTATTAATATAACCCGTAAGTCTTTGGGCTCCAAACCTCTTGGGTTCAGTCAAACCTTAGTGCCTCCGCTCACCAGTTCTGACAGTGGGATATGAGGTAGACCATAGTCATTTTAATCACATGCAGCCCCTTTTAGCTCTGGGCAGCCTTCTGTTTCCAAGAAAAGACCGCCAGTCCCAACTTCTTCATTTCGTTCTTTTTTCCGACCTAGCACCGAGATACCAGGAGTCCAGGGGAAGATGGGGCATGGACATGTCCCCCGAGTGGACTACAAGTCTGGACATGAGCTGAGAACAGAACGCAGGGTTCCTGCTTCATGGCCTAGTCAGAGTCACTCCACCAGGAAGGTACCGCCCTCCTCAAAGACAGGTGCGGAGGTGCGGCCGGCGCCAGCTTTAGCCGGCGGGACAAAACCCAGATTCGACTGCTCACCACGCACCCCTGCCAGAGGAATGGGAAGGAGGAACAAGGTACTGGTCCCAGGGACGCCCCACTGGGCGAGACAGCCCCATATCAGCCCCTCCCACATCACCTCCAGGAAGCCCTCCCGGCCCAGAGCCCGGCCTTCCTCAACTCACAGCTGCACGGAGCGGGGAGGCGGGGAAGGGGTAGGGGAGTCTGGAGGTAGTGCGTGCGGCACAAGGGGGAGGCTCTGCATGATCTCGGTTCCCATAGCCCCCTCCTCGCTCCTCGTTCCCCTCCGCAAATCCGGTCCCACCCCGTGCCTGCTTCCAGGTCTTGAGAACAGGAAAAACGGAGCGAAGGCTGAGGAGGGAGCTTGGAATTAGAGCTAAGGAGGAATTAGGGGCTCGGGGGAAACTGGCGGTGACCTCTCAAGGTCCCTCTTCTCGGCCGCCGGCCCCTCCCCCACCCGCAGGTGGGCGCACCCAGCCGGGTGACGTCACCCCAACCTGGGCCGGCCGGGGAGGGGCCGGCGAGGATGAGGATGAGGTGGAGGGGAGAGAGACAGGGGTGCAGGGAGAGGCCATGAGGGACACGGGTCGAGGTGGGATCCGGGGCCGCAGGCTGGGTAGGAGCTACTCACCCAGGACGCGACCCGCAGCAGGGTCTGGGGTCGCCGCGCGAAACTCATGGGGTCCAGGGCGGCCCCCGCACGGCCTGCGCCAAATGAGGCGCCCTCCATGGCCGGCCCGGGCGGGACGCGCGCCCCGGCGCCCTGTGTCCGTCTGTCCAACTGACCGGCCCTGCCCGAGGCCGCCGGGGTCTGCTGCAGCTGCGAGTGGTAGGGATGCTGCAGCTGCCTCCGCCGCCTGCCCGGAGCGCGCGTCGGGGGCGCGCGGGGCGGGGCCGATCCAGCGCGGCCCCCCCACCCGCGCCCGGGTCCAAGCGCGCGGGCAAGAGCTCGCATCTGCCTCCGCCACACCCACCTCCTGCCCCCCTTCCGCCCTCCTCTGCGTGATCTGGTCCCGAGACCCCGACCATCCTTGGAAGCGTACCAGGTCCCCAGGGCAAAGGGAGCAGAGACTGGGCGCACACTCAGCTGTCGCCGGATGGACGTGACGTGACTGTGTTCCTCTGAACAAGGCCTTTTGCGGAGCGAGTCCCGGGATAACCTGACCCCAAAGGCTTCAGTTTTACCCTGGCCCTCAGGGAGAGGGAACCTAGCACCTTGGCCCTGGTCCTAGGAAAACCCGAAGGTTACCGGGAGCCTTTCCCAGTGGCCCCCCACCTCACTTCAGCTGGTTCTTCAGAAGGTTCTAGCCTTCCTAGCAGGGAGGGTCTTGTGGTTAGAATGGCCCGTGCTCCCAGAAGCATTTATTGAGGTGACAAAGCTCACAGCAGCCAGCACGGAGTGTTGAGACATCTGTTTTCCTTTCCTGTGGCCAGTTGGCTTCTGGGTCTCCCCATCTGACTTGTGTCTGGTGTATTTGGGATGAAGTTGATCAAGCCCCCCACCCCACCTTCCAGGCCAGCCTGGCAGGAGTTCGGATGACTTCTGTGTTCAGAGCACTGATGAGAAAAAAAGTCTGCATTTATATTTAGAGTGCCAAGTGCTATACCTGCTGAGGTAGGACTGTTCTTTCTTTTAACATACCTACCTCCCCAGGCAGGCCAGTTGAGTTCCTCCATCACAGAAAGTGAAGAGCTGGAATTCATACCCAGGTCCCTGCTGTCCCAACAATGTGGACAGATGGTGATACCTGGCCCAGCCCCCTGGGTAACCCACTGCTTCTGGTCTGAAACTTACCTGGGCACAGCTAGAACCAAGGTGGTAGGGCAGGTGTTGCAGGGGTGGGGTGGGGTGGGGTGGGGGTGCTGCCCAGCGTTTCGTCCAGTCCCATCCCCCGTGTGACCATTTCCCGCTTTCCCGTGATCATTCCTATCAGCACCCTAATAGGCTGCACTTTCAGAAAAAAACCCAAATACTCTTCTCAACCCCATTTCTCCTCTAGTTAGCTGCCCTACATCACTCCTCCCTGTAGCAGCAAACTCTGTTCTACTCTGCTTCCAATACCTCTTCCCACCCTCACCCCCAAACCCAGGATGACCCACCTCCCACCACTTCACCTAAACACAGGGTTGCCAGTGACCTGCACCTGCCAATTTCAGGGGCAAGTTTCAGATGCTGCTAGTCCTCCAAGGTACAAGTCTAAGGTTATCCTTGTGTTTCTTATGGACCCCTTCATTTTTTTTTTTTTTTTTTGAAAAAGCTTACAAGAGATTTATTTGAATGTTTCTCTTTCTCTGCTACATTTTATTTTCAGATGGCCACATATCAGTAACAAAGCTTCTCAGTAACAGGTCAAATTGATTTCTGATCAGGAAATCAAGGACCACTTTTTTTTTTCTTTTAATATTTCTTTATTATTATTTTTTTTAGAGACAGAGTCTCACTTTATCACCCTCGGTAGAGTGCTGTGGCATCACACAGCTTACAGCAACCTCCAACTCCTGGGCTTAGGTGATTCTCTTGGCTCAGCCTCCAGAGTAGCTAGGACTACAGGCGCCCACCACAACACCTGGCTAGTTTTTGTTGCAGTTTGGCCGGGGCCAGGTTTGAACCCGCCACCCTCGGTATATGGGGCCAGCGCCCTACCCACTGAGCCACAAACGCTGCCCAAGGACCCCTTCTTATCGGCCCTTTTGAGTTCCCTCCTTTTGCCCAGTCTGTGACCAGTTAGGGGGCCCAAAGTGTGATCCTGGGGTCTCTCCTCCCTCTAAACTGGCTTCTTTGCGCTACGTTTCAACAGCTCTCAGTGCCAGCTTGAGCTAGAATCTACCCTTGCACAGGAGTTCTACTAATATTGGCCAGGATGGCCTGGAAGACAGACTCTAAGGTAAAGTTGTATTAGAGGTGAAGGTTTTTAGAGACAGTCTCATTTTATAACCCTTGGTAGAGTGCCATAGTGTCACAGCTCACAGCAACCTCCAACTCCTGGACTTAGGCAATTCACTTGCCTCAGCCTCCCAAGTAGCTGGGACTACAGGCACCCACCACAACGCCTGTTTTTTTTTTTTTCCCAGTTTTTGGCCAGAGCTGGGTTTGAACCTGCCACCTCCAGCATATAGGGCCAGTGCTTTACTCCTTTGAGCCACAGGTGCCGCCCCACCTGGGCATTTTTTGTTGCAGTTTGGCTGTGGCCAGGTTTGAGCCCGCCACCCTTGGTATATGGGGCCAGCGGGTCGAGGTGGGATCCGGGGCTGCAGCTTGGGTAGGGGCTACCCATTGAGCCACAGGCGCCACCCTGGAGGTGAAAATTTAAGGGAAGCTGGGTGACTCCTATGGCTCAAGGAGTAGGGTGCCAGCCCCATATACTGCCAAAAACTGCAAAAAATAAAAAAGAAAATTAAAGGGAAGCAAGGCAGGGAGGAGGGCAGCAGACATGGGCCATGTGATCTTGTGCCGACCACAGCATCACTGGAGAGCCTGGCTGCTTCTGGTGTATTCGAAGGCCAGAGAAAAACAGGGAGAGAGGAAGAGCAACATCTCTGCCAGCTATGCCCTGTTTAGTCTCTTCTCTCTCGTTTGTGCCACCAGGCCTCCTGGGCAACCCCTGCAAAAACCAGCACCCCCGTGGGGCCAAGGGGGAAGAGGCACTGGAGCTACCTCTGCACAGAAGGCCAAGGTTGGCTTGCTCTCAGGAAAAGGCTGGGACACCTTGAAGACAGAGGTGCCCAGAACTTTACCACCACAGTCCCAAGGCACACACAGGTTGAAAGCCAAGGCCTAGGGGCAAGTGAAACTGAACAGACCTGGGGAAACCCAAAAGCTGGGTCCTAGTCACCCCTAAACCTGCTGTATTATCTTCTCCATCTCACTGATGCACAGAGCAACTCCCTACAGTCTCCTACAGCTCCTTCTCAACTTAGGAATTCTCTGATTCTATCTTCAAGGGATCCAGCATCCTCTTCTCTCCACCTCCACATGAGCCTCCTTCTCAGGTGGTACTTGGGTGACCCCGTTGGTTCCTAACCTTCACCCACCTCATACTGGCTCAGCACCTCAAAGGACTTTTCAGAATTCACATCACTCCCTGCCATCCCTGGCTCCAAATGCTCTAAGAGCTTCCCATCACAGTGACTGGGAGTAAAAGCCATGTCTTTGCTGGAGCCTTGCAAACTTTATGCCGTCACTTCCTCTTGCCTCTGACCCCAAGCAGTTATTCTAGCCCCCTCTGCCCTAGACCATCGGCCTCCTTACTGTTGCTGGAATAATCTGGCCTGCTCCCACCTCAGGACCTTTCCTTCTAAGGAACCAGAACCCCAGGCAGGAGAGCACAGCTGAGTACAGAAGACCAAGAGCAAGCCCCGTCCCTTGCTGCAAGCTCCAGCACAAAACATACTGAAACCAAGTCCTCAGTCACTTCTCCAGTGTTTTATTTTTGACCTCAAACTTTGAGGAAGCTGCCCCCACGAATCCTCTACTGACAGGCTTGGCACAGCTATCGAAGGCCCTGTGCCAGGCAGAGTAAAGGAGTGTGGTTTGTGGACTTTTTTTTTTTGAGACAGAGCCTCAAGCTGTCACCCTGGGTAGAGTGCTGTAGCATCACAGCTCACAGCAACCTCAAACTCCTGGGCTCAAGTGATTCTCCTGCTTCTACCTCCCAAGTAGCTGTAACTACAGGCACCCAACTATAATGCCTGGCTACTTTTTGGTTGCAGTCATCATTGTTGTTTGGCAGCCTGGGGCTGGATTTGAACCCGCCAGCTCAGGTGTATGTGGTTGGGGCCTTAGCCGCTTGAGCCACAGGCACTGAGTCAGTTTGTGGACCTTTAAGAAAGAACCCTGTTTGGGCTTCCCAGTAGGCACTGAGCAGAGAGCTCAGCCCCCCAGGTGTCATTCTTCAAGTGGACAGCACAAAGCCACTGGGGCCACAGGCACTGCAGGGGTCCCCAGCTACAATGTGGGAAGTTAATGACCTGGCCTCAAGGGGCAGGCCCAGGGAAGCCCAGCTAGGTCTGCGGTCTTCCAATATGAAGAACCAGGAGCCAGGAATTGGGGTGAGCAGGAAGCTGCAACCTGTATGCTAAAGGGTATCCTAGGCTGTCCCCACCTCCCTCACCTGCAGTCCCATAGGGTGTGGACTAAGAAGTCAGCATGCCTACAGTGGGCATCCCACACTTCTTTTTTTTTTTTTGCAACAGTCTTTGTTGCTCTAGGTAGTAGAATGCTGTGGTGTCACAGCTCACAGCAACCTCAAACCCTTGGGCCCATGAGATCCTTTTGTATCTGCTTCCCAAGTAGCTGAGACTACAGGTGCCCACCACAATACCTGGCTAGTTTTTCTATTTTTAGTAGAGATGGGGGTCTCACTCTTGCTCAGGCTGGTCTCAAACTCCTGAGCTCAAGAAATTGACCCACCTCAGCTTCTCAGAGTGCTTGGTTTATGGGTGTGAGCCACCATGACTGGCCCTCCACCTCCACTTCTACTTCAAACCTGAGATGGGCAGAACCCCATGGACTGTCCTGGTGACCACCCAACTGAGATACAATAGGCTCTGGCTCTGTTCACTTTAATGAGCATTCTGCCCTCTCTAGCCAGGCCACCCCATGGACCCTAGCTGGCCACTCTCTAGTCACAGGAGCCGTCCTTCCAGCCGTCACGCCAGCGCTCATCCACTTTTGAGCAGTCAAAATCAGGCTTGCCCAGCTTGCGGTTCACCTCATTGTGCAGGCGGCACAGCCACTGAGAGAAGCATGCCCGAGTGCGAGTGTCTGGCTGGTTCCTACATATCCTGTGTGGAGGGAGCACAAGAAGGATAAGAGGCAGTGGCTCCACTGTCTGCCAGCTGCCTTGCCTGCTCCCAAGAGAAGAGAGCTGAGGCATACACTTAGGAGTGCCTTCATGCTCCAAGGAATAGGAATTCCCAGAACAGGCCTGACTCTGCAGTTTCCCGAGACTGCTCAAACACCCACCTGGATAAATTGGCAAACCCTAACAAGGGCCCAGGGCAAGACTTAAGAACAGACCTGGCAACTTTATGACCTTAATAACAATTAGGAAGCCTCATACCAGTGTCCCTGGCCCCAGGCAGAGTGTAGAAGAGGTGGGGCTGGATACAAGGGCACACAGGAAAACTAAACTTATTTCTTAACACCTGATTCCCTGGAGCAAAAGACCTCATTTTAACTGCCCAGGCAGATCTGTGCCACATATCCAGCCTGGAAACACCTACAACAGCCCATCCACGGCTCTTGGGTGCCTAAATAAGGAAAAGGTGGTTTTAGGGAGCAAAAGCAGTGTGTTCCCAAGGTCTTAAAACTAGTAGTCCTGCTCCAAATGTCAGGCAAAGTGTTCTCCCTAACTTGCTCCAAGCCTCCATCAGGGCTAAACAAGGGAGAGAAAGCCCATCCTGGGAGCCAGTGGCTGCAGAACCAAGCATTGCTGGGCTGCAAATCCAGGCAGCGTGCCTGGCCTTTGAACAGAAAGGAGAAGGCTCAAATGACCCCAGTCCCCACATTATTGGGTGGTCCCTGCTATTTCTTTAGGCTCCCCCTTATGACATCAGCCAGAGGCCCCAGGTCCAGAATCCAAATGCAATGATCTGTTGCCTGCAGATACCGCTTACCTCTTCCTCAGGTCTTCAGCACACTCCTCACATGGGTAAAACTTGGAAAATAAATGTATGAATTGAGCCATGTCTTGCTGCTGTTCTGGGGTGGGCAGATCAGGATAGTAGGCAGCGAGGGTGTGGAGGACAGCCCAGCTGTGGCGACCCAGTTCCTCTCGATCCTGTGGACAATCCTCCCTAAACTTGTTGTCCCGCTGCAGCAGAAGTAGGCCAACTAAAGGTCAGTTCATTCTTCCCCAACCCGAAGCCCCCAAAGCTCCCGTTTTTAGCCCCAGCCGGTGGCCCACTGACTCCGGAAAGAAGTCTGCAGACGATCTGGCCCACGTACGGCTGGCTGAAAATAAAAGGCCAGGCCTACCCCGGGGGGCAAGGGTTAGGAGTAGCCAACTCGGGAGCGTAGGCCCTTGGGATGTGGGCCCAGGACACCTAAGGACAAGGTGTGGGGTTGAGGGCTGGGGTTGAGAGGTTGGACGGGGCATCTGAACCTTAGGCTGCGTCCGCATCCACGTCTTGAAGTCCACGCAGGCCCTGCAAGGCCGCCTCTGGGAGGCGTCCTTTGCGACCTGAGAATCGGAGGTCGGTGCCTGGGCTGGCGTCGGGACCGAGACGGCAGCGTCTTTCCGCCCCGCGCCCCGGCCCCGCGCGTCGGTCTCCAGATCGTCTATCACCTCCGAGCGCGCGCCGCCCGGCAAGAAGGAGAAGAGGTTGCTGCGGTAGAAGCGGCCACCCTCTCCGGGCGCCGCCATCTTGCTCGCGCAATGTCTGCCGGGCCAGGTCGGCCTCCAGAGGGGCCTCCAGGTCGGCCTCCAAGCCAGCGCGCGCGCTGCCGCCAGCGCGCGGCCACAGGAGCCTGGAACGCGCGCCGCGGACGCGGAGGCCGGCCCCGAGCTGGAGCTGGGGCTGGGGCTGGGGCTGGGGCGGGGACTGGGGGCAGAGTCTAAGGCGGGGCCCTGCGTGGGGGCGGAGCCGGCGGTCTGGGCCCGGGCCCTGGTCGGGGCGGAGCCAGAGGCCGGGGCGCGGGCCGAGGCGGAGCTGGAGGCCCGGGCCGGGGCTGAGGCGGGGCTGGAGGCCCGGGCCGGGGCAGGGGCGGGGGCCCGGGCCCTGCTCGCCCCCCTGGGCCTCGTTCCCCCGCCCGAGGGAGGCTTGCGTCGTCCGTGGCGTCGCTCCCGCTTCCTCCAGTAGAAGAGCAGCGTGTTGTGGAAGCTGCGCCGCGGTCGCTTTGTGGACTCCGGGGGAGGCCGAGGCGAAGTCCGTGTCGCGTCTCGCGCCGCCCCCATCTCTCGGCTTTAACCGTCCCGCGTGCCCGCGGCCAGGCTCTGTGTCCTCAGCTGAGGGGCGCGCCCGCCTACCGGCTGGCTACCCAGCGCTATGGCAACGCGCTCCTGGCAACGCGGGGCGGGGCATGATCGCACAGAGCCGGGTGCGCATTAGGACCCTGAGCCCGGCGCCATGGCAACTTGGGCAACGCGGGGGAGGTACGCGCCCAGGGTACTGTGGACCCACTAAGGGAGAACCTCCGGGGCGCCTCTACCTCCGTGCGTTCGTTCATTCACTCTGCAAATACTCGTGCAGGGCCTGCTCTGTTTCAAGCGCTGTTCCAGACGCTGAGAACAGGGAACCAGACTCCGTTCCCTGACCATCCCAGTTGGTAGGCTAGTGGCCAAGAGAAAAAAAATAGTCACTAATAAATCTTCACTTACAAAATGTGGTGCGGGCCCGTACTGTAATAAATCCAGAAGACATCGTTGGGGAGGTGGCCTTTGGACAGAGCCTGAGGGATGAGGAATCAGATGAGGACGACTTTCAAGGCCAAGCCCTAGCTGAGGGTCTTGGCATTTTGCGTTAGCATAAGGGCCAGTGGGGCAGGACGTTCAGGAGGGTGGTGGGAGGGAAGGTCCAAAGATGGTCAGGGGCCTTCCAAGGACCTGTTACGGAACCTACAAGTGGTGGTTCGTGTTGGTCACAGCACGGAAAGCCAATGACTGAAACGACAGGATTATCAAGCAGGAAAGCGGAGGAGAAGGAGGCACCGAGTACCTCAAATCCATCTTCCCCATCAACAGGGAAGTTTTATGAAGGTGAAAGTGACTTTGATGAGTCAAGGGGTTTCGGGCGGCGCCTGTGGCTCAGTGAGTAGGGCGCTGGCCCCATGTACCGAGGGTGGGGGGTTCGAACCCGGCCCCGCCAAACTGCAACAAAAAATAGCCAGGTGTTGTGGCTGGCGTCTGTAGTCCCAGCTACTTGGGAGGCTGCTGAGGCAAGAGAATTGCCTAAGCCCAAGAGCTGGCGTTTGCTGTGAGCTGTGATACTACAGCACTCCACCTAGGGCGACAAAGTGAGACTCTGTTTCGAAAAGAAAAAAGGGGCTCGGCGCCTGTGGCTCAACGGGCTAAGGCGCCAGCCACGTACACCTGAGCTGGCGGGTTCGAATCCACCCCGGGCCCGCCAGACAACAATGGTGGCTGCAACCAAAAAATGGCCGGGCGTTGTGGCGGGCGCCTGTAGTCCCAGCGACTTGGGAGGCAGAGGCAAGAGACTCGCTTGAGCCCAGGAATTGGAGGTTGCTGTGAGCTGTGATGCCATAGCACTCTATTCAGGGTGACAGCTTGAG
>CAUYON010075737.1:0-11417 GCA_963573935.1 Arctocebus calabarensis
TACAGTAGATTCCATCCATTCACTATACTTTTCTAACTGAGTTGTCCTACATGCAAGTACATGTTTTTAATGTTGTCTGTCTTCTGTGCTGTTCCTGTAAGTTTGCTATTAAAATACATTAAACTGTAAAAAAAAAAAAAATTGAGCAAAAAACACAGAAATTTCCCATATACTTCCTTTCCACCTCTTTCCCAGGTTCCCCATTATTAACATCTTTACTTGGTGTAGTACATTTGTTACAATTGATGGACTGATACTGGTACATTACTCTTAGCTTAGTCTAAGACTATATCGGGGCTATGGGTTTTGACAGATAGGTGTGTCATGATGCATATGTCAGACCCTCACCATGACAGCGTCATACTGAAGCATTCCACTGCCCTGAAAGTCTCCCACACTTCAGCTGTTCTTCTCCCACTCCCACCCCTGCTGAACCCCTGGAAACTATCGATCTTTTTGCTCTCTATTGATAGTTCTGCTTTGTCCAGAATGTCACACGGTTGGAATAACCTGTGGCCTTTTTGGACTGGTTTCTTTCACTTGGCAATATGAATTTAAAGTTTGTCTGGGTCTTCTCATGGCCTGTAGCTCATTTCCTTTCGCCACTAGATAATATTCCCTTATAAGAATGTATTTATTGTCTGTCCCTTTTTGGCAATTATGAAGAAGGCTGCTTTTGACAGTCATAGGCAGGCTTTTGCACAGGCTTTCATTTTAGCTCATTTGCGTAAATATCTGGGAGTATGATTTTAGGACCTTTGCTGTTGGGCTTTTACAACATCTTCCTCACTCAAATAGAGTGACTTAAAGAAATTGAAACGGTGTGTACTTATAATTTAAAAAATTAAAGCAATACAGGAAAATGCAAATAAGAGAGTATGAAATAGTAATATAAAATCTACTGCATAGAAATATACATATTAATATGTGATGAGCATCATTCCCAACTTCTCTCCATATGCACACATATGCAGGCGGGAGGCAGGATTGCTACTGCCCAGCGCTCTCTCTCTCTCTCTCTCATGCGTGGTCACACCCATGCACCAGACCTCCCTGTATCTCTTACCTTACTTTACTCTTCTCTGTAGCTTTTATCAACCACTGACCTCCTCTGTGTTTACTTGGCTTCTTGCCATTAGAATATGATCCCCATGAAGGAGGGGAGGGCTTTGGTTTCATTTATTGCTATAACTCAGGTGCCCATAGGTGCTAAATAAGTTGCTTTTGAATAAATAAATAGGAAGGAATACTTCAATGAAAAAAGAGGCATGCTATAAATATTTTCCAATAAAATTCATCTTTTATTGAATTCAGTAAATATTGGATTGTTTAAAGCATGTGTTTTAAAGAAATATTGCTTCCCAAAGAAATTCCACTGAAGTTGATGAAAAGCATTAAGAGGTAGGTCGGACATGTTTAATTTCTTTCTTTCTTTTTTTTTGAGACAGAGATTCACTTGTCATCCTGCCTAGAGTGCTGTGGCATCACAGCTCACAGCAACCTCAAACTCTTTGGGCTGAAGTGATTCTCTTATCTCAGCCTCCAGAGTAGCTGGGACTACAGATGCCAAACACAACAGCTGGCTATTTTTAGAGATGAGGTCTCACTCTAACTCAGGCTGGTCTCGAACCTGAGCTTAGGCAGTCCACCCGCCTCAGCCTACCAATGTTTAATATTTCTTAAACCACAGATTTTACTTTTAGGCAGTTATCTATTGATTCCATGCTGCTAAATCTGAGGAAAAATTAGCTTTTTAAATATGCTTTCACCACTCATGGCCTCCAGCCCCAATTTTTGTTAGTTATATTTTGCTAGTTAACATTATCCTTTTATGCCTTGCAATGCCACACATTAATTTTATATACACATGGGCTCAGGGCTCACTACCACTTATTTTTCTCTATCCCTGAGATTTCACATCTTGACTCATTCTGAATTGCCTAAATTTCATCAAGTAGTTTTTCAGGGAAGTATCAATGGTGCTGTAATTTTTGAGAACTTTCATGCTTACAAATGTATGGTTTTTTAAAGGCCGCCATGGCTGAATATAAAGCTCTTGAGTTTCTCTTTCTTTCACTTAACTATGTACAGACATTGATCCATGGATGCTCAGGAAGTGTTAGGCCAACCTGACTTTTTGCTTATTATTAGGGGAGATAGTGGAGCTATGTTACAACTGAGATGGTGTGAGCACCAAATAGTCAGAAAAGCTGTGGGATCCAACAACTGGTTAGCCTTGCTGATGCACACCCACTGGATACCAGCCTTACTCATAGTGAAAATTCAGACATAATATCAAACAGAATAGAAGGGGAAAATGGGAAGAAGGAAAGTCTCTCATTTCCTAAGAAATCTTTCCCTTCATTAATGTCTCGGTTGTGACTTAGTGGGGGATGAGGGCATGTTTCGTGTCATCTTCTCTTTGTGCTAGTTGTAAATCTTGGTAACGCATGCCTCCCAAACTGTAGATGATAAAATGGCCTCTAGTGCCTTCAAGTTCCCTGGGTCGGCTACGGCACAACTGATGCTGGACAAATTGGGAGAAGCATCCATTCAGATGGCCAAAGCTTGTTCCTAGAACTTAGTTAGCTTCTCTGTCTGGACATTCAGATGATACCAATCGAACAAATCATGGTATAGGAACTCAGCACCCATAGTCTACCTGTGCTACCATAAAACATCAAAGAATCCTGGCTGTTATTGCCATTCTATACCCAGATGTTATCATTATTTTTGAAGCCTCTTGTGTCTCCTCCCTAACTCAGTCCATTGTCCTCTCTCCCCACCCAGAGTAGTCACTGAGGCAAATTTTGCTTTTATCAGCATGAGTATGAGATAATAGTTTATTGGTGAATTGAAAAATTTTTAAAAGTCAATATATAATAGAACAAGCTTATTTAACCCTTGCTTTTTAGGGGGGGATAAGAGTCTCAAGCTGTCACCCTGGGTAGAGTACAGTGGCATCACAGCTCATAGCAACCTCTAACTCTTGGGGTTAAGCAATTCTCTTACCTTAGCCTACCAAGTAGCAGGGACTACACAACGCCTGGCTATTTTTGTTGTTGTTGTTGTGGTTGTCGTTTTGTTTTAGCTGGCCTGGGCCAGGTTCGAACCCACCAGCCTTGGTGTATGTGGCTGGCGCCCTACCCACTGAGCTACAGACACCACCCCTTGTATTTCTTCATCTTAAAATTTTCATGGCATGCTAACTGTTAAATGAACCCATCTCATCATTTTCATACTTTCTGGATAATTTTGTGTACCTTTTATAAATATCATACAGCAAATTTTATTATTTAGTTAACAAATAATGTTATCAGCCACATTTTAAGTACAAGAAACACAAATGAGGGCAATCATGAAACTCACAGTCTAAAAAATGCGCACTTTAATGGCTTCTCAGCCTTTTGGCTATCAAGTGTTAAAAAGTTCACATGTCCAATGCTTTGGTTTTTAAAGGAACTTCTATGGCAAGTTCTTAAAAGTTAGCATTAGGGAAATGTGGTGAAACAAGAATCAGCAATTTCATCTGATAGTAGAAAAAAGTCTGTCTGGATCAGAAAGCCCTGCTCCGGGTTTTGGTGTTAACTCTGTGGTTGGTAATCCCACCACCCACAGCGCACTGTTCACAGACCATGGTAATGACTCTGTTAGAGTTTTAAACATAGGCGGTGAGGTGACATGTTCCAGTAATGGAACCCACATCTCACATAGCCTACTCTCTGCGCCATAGCCTCTTTCTTAGAGGTCATTTGGGTGTGATTGAACAAAACCATATTAGAGCTAAAAGCTCCTTGGAAATTGAACCATGGATGAGTGCTTTCTTATCCAGTCTGTAAAAATTCTATTGTTGGCTCTGAATAGATATGGTGAAGTAAGATTTTTTTTCTTTTTTTTTTAAACAGTCTGACTCTGTCACTCAGGCTACAGTACCATGGGCTCAGCTTAGCTCACAGCAACCTGAAACTCTTGGGCTCAAGTAATCCTCCTGCCTCAGCCTCCTGCATAGCTGAGACTGTAGTCGCAACCATCATGCCCAGCCTGTAAAATATATTTCTAATCTTCTACTTTCTTGTATTAAGAAAACTCACCTCTGGGGGTAAGGCATGATTGTGAGAGGGTCTTTACCTAACAAATGCAATCGATATAACCTGGTTTCTTGTACCCTCAATGAATCCCCAATGATAAATTAAAAAAAAAAAAAAAACCTCACCTCAGCTGGAGGTGTTGGCTCACCCCTGTAATCCTAGTGGTTTGGTAGGCCACGGAGATAGGATCTCTGGAGTTCAGGAGTTTGAGACCAACCTGAGCAGAAACAAGACCCTGTCTCTACTCAAAGTAGAAAAATTAGCCAGGTGTTGTGGCTGAAGCCTGTGGTCCCAGCTACTCTGGAGGCTGGGACAGGAGCCTTGAACACAGGAGATTAGGTGGCTATAAGCTAGGCTAATGCCATGGCACTCTAGCCTCAGTAACAGAGTGAGACTGTGTCTTAAAAAGAAATATGTTTTGTAGAGCTAAGGAGGAAAAAAAGTCGCTGTGAATACTGAGCTGCTCTGAGCCTGCCAGATCTTATCCTCCAACTCGTGTGGCCTTCTCAGTTCTTAGTCTTCCTTCCCCTCTGTACACCACACACAGAGAGAAGGGAAGAGGTGACCTCAACCTGAGACCTGAAAAGAAAGTGTAGCTACTTTGTGTTAATGCTGAAAGAAATCTGAATTGAGGGTTCGCTCTTTCACGCCATTTTGCTACGCATGGTGGCACGGGTGGTGGTCAATTTCTCAATCGCCCCACAGTTATGTCCCCAATTCCCCAACACACACCCTCAAAATATGTCTTCCTCTGAGATAATCACCTGATGTCCATATTACAGCGCTCATATTTCAAAAACTTAGAGGCCCGTGTGCTGTGCCATTTAAGAGCAAATGTGAATTAGTTGTCAAGGTTTTGTTTGCTACAGAGTTTGGGGAAGTCAGAGGTGGGTGGTGTGCATCACAATTCCTTGTCTTGTACACGTCACTGTGAACTGGAATCCAATGGGACCAACACAAAACCTCAATGGCCTGGAATTTCATTCATGAATCACTTTGTGCACACTCTTCCAAGCATTTATCTTTCCAGCTTAGATTGTCTTCCTCCGTAGTAAATCTTTCATAATTTAATACTCGAATCCAGGCTGACTTGCCTTTCCCTTACCTTTTATTTTTTTGATGTTTATGTCAGAGTCTGGGGCTTCTTTATGCAGTAATTACTTTGTGTGTAGTGAAACAATCATTTTTATTTCAAATGACAGTTTGGATTTCTTGAAAGTAGGGCTCATATAATTTGCTTTGGGGCTACACTGGGTACCTACTCCATAGATGCTTCTTGATTAAATATTGGTTTCTTCATATGGGTTTTATTTTGAAACAGTCTGACAGAGCCAGACACACGCTCCAGTTTTAACCCACACACCAGTATTGACTACTGAAGATATAAAGTAAAGAGAACATAGATAAAACTCTTATGTTCAAGAATTTGCAACCTAGAATAGAGACAAAGTGTGAATAAATATTTATGCTGTATTAAGCACCATGGTAGACGCATCTGCAATCATGAATTGCAGAGTTAGAAATATTTGAGTTGGTTCTGAAAGCATAATTTAGAACTCTCTGAGGAGAAGAGGGAAAGAGAAACATGTACAGGGAAAAGCAAGGGCAAGGACCTGCCAATACAAGAATGCCGGTCCCCCAAACAAGCTACACACTTTAAGCATTGAAAGGGTCATGTGAGGACCTTGAGCGCCATGCTAAGCAGTTTGGACTTAGGGAACAGGGAACTGTCAAATGTTTCTAAGCCAAAGCATGAAATGAATATATGTTTTTTTATTTGTTTGTTTTTGAGACAGAGTCTCATTATGTCGCCCTCAGTAGAGTGCTGTGGCGTCACAGCTCACAGCAACCTCAAACTCTTGGGCTTAAGTGATTCTCCTGCCTCAGCCTCCCAAGTAGCCGGGATTACAGGCACCTGCCACAATGCCCGGCTATTTTTTTGTTGTAGTTGATTAGCTGGCCCCACGTGGGTTCGAACCCACCACCCTCAGTGTATGTGGCTGGTGCCATAACCACTGTGCTATGGGCACTGAGCCCGAATATATGTTTTTATTGTAAATATATCCAGAGATGATTTTCTCTCTAGAAAGAACCAGGCTTTGTCTGCTGTAGGCAAAAGAATATTGGAGAATTCTCCTGGAGGTGAAAGTTTTTTTCTCTTCTCATTTCAGCCTTTCTTCCTTCTCCTCAAATCACCCACTGACTGGATAGATTTTATTTTCCCTGACTCAAAACCTGCCTGTAATGTACCAAGGGGAAAAAAATGAAACTATTCCTATAATGAAAGTCAAGTCCAAGATTTGACTTGGTCTTAGAAAACATTTCACCCTGGGTCCTGAGAGAAATGACATTTCTACAGCCTCTAGTGTGGTGACTAACCACACTACGGGGAAAGTGGTGATACAGACACCAGTTGAGAAAGGGGAGATGAAGACGCTCAGAGGCATGAGTTGACTTTTACTATCCATTAGCCTCATTTGCTGGGAGCTCCTGGGGGTTGTGAAGAAAATGTTGGGCAGATATTCACCTTCAAAGTAGAAGAATTCCATCTTTCTTCCAACAGCTTGTAATAAGTAAATTGCTCTTTTAATAGTCTCCATTGCACGGAGATAAAGACGTTAAAAAAAAAAGTCGTCTACCCTGTTCTAAATCCATTGTAATTTGAGAACTTTCCGAAGAAATACTTAACCAAAACTGAGAAAGTTCACAAAGCTTGTTACCTTAAATAAGCCTTTGGAAACATTTTTATAAACATTTTGTGAAAGTAAATTTTATAAACATAAAGGTGGGAGCAAAAGTAAATCTGCTTGTAAACAAGGTAGTCTATATAATCCAAAGCAGTTAGAAATTACGTCTAGCTTTAAAATTGTGACTCGAATGAGTAATCTTAACTTAGTAGCTATCTAAATTTACTTCATAGACATTCATCAACTGCCGTTAATGGGTCCAAACGAATTTTAAATGTGTCCATTTTAATTCAACAACAAGAAGTTCATGATTTGGAGAATAAACTGGTTTTCCCATCACACCACCAGATATCCTCTGGGCCTTTATTACTGCCTTCTCTCGAAGTGATCTAGGGACAAAAAGATTTGCTCAACTGACACCTAGCTTTCCTGTCTTCTGCCTTCCAAGAATGAGAGCCCACAGCCAAGGACTTGGGAGACAGGTGGTCTTCAGTAGTCTATTATTAAGGAATATCATTATCATGGTCAATAACAATATCATGGTCCTTTGGCTGTTTTGGTTACGAGCTCAGTGATCTCATCTCCACGGGGCTCCTAGTGCACAATGAGGTATAAAGTGCATAGAAAGCTAAGAGCTATGTTGGTGCTAAAACCTGAGACCCTCATGTGTGTCTGTGAAGCCAAGAACCTGCCTATTTTCTGTCCTTTAATCTATAACCCAAGCCTATAATCGGTGACCCCTGCCTCAGTTGAAAGATGTGAGAATGAAAAAAAAAGCAGTATTCTATCAAACGTTTTAGTAATAACTACCTTTCCTAATTTACTAGATTTTTATAACTTACCTCCTGTCAGGATTTGTGTGGGAACAATTAATATTGCGTTGGTTCTCTGCAGCTGAGCACATCAACCCCTCAAAACCTCCTACTTTAGATTCTTCTATTCCTTTCCTTGAAGGATAAATACATGGTCTTCCTGGAGATAGAGACAGATACAGAAATAGAGGTAAACACCAGCACAGCGGCAAGAGCGTGAAGTACAGAGTGGCAGAGGCAACGCTGGAGGCAGGAAGACCTGTTTGGATGTTACGGAAATAGCTTAGAGGAAAGGAAATAAGATTCTGAGCTCGGTAGTGGCAATGAAGATGCAAAATATGGGCTGGGGGTGTGAGATAATCTGGTGAAAGAATGGACATGTAATGAGTGAATGTGAGAGTGGAAAGAGATGACAGGGCTTTGGTTTGGGTTATCACATAGAGCAAAGCACAATGAAAATTAAGTTTGGGGAGGAAGGTGGGATAATGTGAGTTGATAAATTCTGAATGATGTGTAGTAGGAAGTTAACAGAAAGTCACCAGAACTAAACTGCCTGTGTATTTGCCTGTCTCCTCCCCTATGAGCTCCCAAGTGCATTCACTTTGCATTCCCAGGGCTTGGCACAGAGCCCAGCACATAACAGGGGGCTCAGTGTCTTGTTTAATAAATTAAAGAGTTGAGCTGACATTGCAAATAGGAATATTGCTTTCTTGCAACAATTACCCCATCTAAATGGAGCAAATGTCATGTCATTATTGCAAATGCAGTTTAGATATAGTCCATAAGAGCAATTTAGATCGTAAGATTTTTCATGCTGAAATCAGCAGTTTCTAAGGAGGCTTTGAAGGAATTGGCTTTGCAAAGAAGTGCAAAGACTTGTCTCGGACTTTCAGTGATTTGACTTACAATTTTTTGACTTCATGATGGTGCAAAAAGAATACAAATTCCGTAGGAACCATACTACCAGTTTCGAACCTGATCTTGTCCTGGGCTAGCAACATACAGTAGGATACTGCCTCTGATGCTGGGCTTGTCAGTGAGCCACAGCTCCCAGCCAGCCACGCTCACAAGGATAACAGCCCATACTCTGCAGTGGACTGTATTCTGTGCATTACATGAGACAGTTAACACTACCTTACAAAATGGGCTTTGTGTTAGGAGATTTTGCCCAACTGTAGGTTAATGTAAGTGTTCTGAGTGTGTTTAAGGTAGGCTAGGCTAAGCTGTGATGTTCAGCAGGTCATGTATAGTAAATGTTCCCCTTAGAATATTTTCAACTTGCGATGAGTTTGTCAGGATGTAACTCCCTTGTAAGTCAAGCATCTGTTTAAGACACATGTGACACAAACTCAGCTCAGAATGGGGCCAGAAGCAAGAAGAGCAAGGGAGAACTTTCAGCAGGAGGGAGATACCAAGCGTTTGGAAATGAGAGAAAATGCACCAGCTCTGGAGGAGTCAGGACCGAGGAGAAAGGGAGGCAAAGACAACACCCCAGAACTAGCCTTCACCTGGGCAGGGGGAGGTAGTCTTTCTGGACCAACCTGGAACTGACTCTTTGGATTCCAGGAATGCAGAAGATTTTGAAGCTCCTCAACCAAAAAACAAAATAAAACAAACATGCAGCGCAGTGACAAAGTGATAGAAATATTCTTCGAATTTGCATTAGAGGGCCTCTGCCATGTCTTTTCACTGCCCACTCTGCTTTCATGAGAAAGTTACATAGTCAAACTGAAAGATGTAGACTGAGGTCCAATATTGTGCCCTAGTTTTACAATACACTTAGAGCAAAGTATGTCAATTTCTAAAATTGTTTTATTGATACATAGCACACATACAGTAAAGTACATTATGCATTAAAATACAAGTTTAAATTTTCTAGCTCAAATAATTTTTCCATATATATAAAATATAAATACCACCAGATCAAAATGTAGAACATTTCCTTTACCCTCAAATCTCTCTCATTCCTCTCCCAGTTAATCACTCACAAGGATAACAACTATTCCTACCTCTAGCATCATAGATTTCTTTGGGCTAGCTTGAGCTTCATATGAATGAAACTCTGTAGCCTGATTTTCTGGGGTTACATTTTTTTCACTCTACCTTAGGAGATGGATACGTGTTGTGTTTATCTGTATTTTTCATGTTTTTTGTAAATTACAGCTTAATATTCCATTGTCTGAACATACCACTATTTATTTATTCTTTTGTGGATGGAAACTTAGAATATTTTTAGTCTTCATGTATTATGAATAAAACTATTATGAACATACTTGTTTTTGTCTTTTAGGCATCAGCAGCCATTTCTTTTGAGCATGTTCCCAGAAGCAGAATTGTTGGGTAGAAGGGTTTTAAGATGATTGGATTCAGGACTTTCCATGGTAGTTCACACTGCCACAAAGTGTATGAGAGTCTAGTTGCTCCAGTTCCTCACCAACACATGTCATTGTTGGTCTTTTTTCATTTTAGTCATTTCAGTGTGTGTCTGTGGTATCTTATAATTTTAATTTTCATTATTCTGATGATTAAGAATGTTGAAAAACTTACGCTATTGGCCACTTGCTGTCCTCTTTTTTGTGTCTATTGAAGTATTTTGCCCATTTATTTTTTTTAAATGACCATTTATATTTTTATCTTTGAAACAATTTAAAAAGTATGAATAGATAATAAAATTTAGGAAATACCTTTTATATATTTGCATTAGTTTCCTATTTATGACATAAAAAATATGATATAGTAACTTAAAACAAGACAAATTTGGTATAGTTTTATAGTTCACAAGTCTCATACAAGTCTCACTGTATTTTGCCCATTTTAAAATTGTTTTTTCTGTCATTGTTTCATTGCTTCGTAGTTCTTTATATGTTCAGAAGGTGTTTTTACCAGAAACACATAATTGCAAATATATTCTTCTACACCATGCCTCGCCTTTTTAGTCTCTTCTTAATGGTGTCTTTTGATAAACAAAAGTTCTTAATTTTAATGATGTTTAATTTTCTTATTTTTTTAGAATGTTATTGCTCATTGTGTCCTATTTGAAAAAGAGCCTTTGCTTGGCCTGCCTAGATGATAGAGACATTATTCTAGGTTTTTTTTTCTGGGACTGTTAGTGTTTTAACCTTTCACATTTAAGACTAGAATCCATTGGAGTTGACTTTTATGACTGGTCTGAGGTAGGGATAAGGTGGATTTTTCCATGGGGATGTCTAATTGACCCAGAGCCATTTGCTAAAATGACAGTCCCTTCCTCATGACATTGCATTGCAAGGGTATTTTTGTTATGAAGCAGGTGACCTGTATTTAGGTGGGTCTCTAGCATGTTAGTCTATGTGTCTACCCCTGTTCTAATACCACATGATAGCTAATTACTGTAAATTGTTAACCTTGATATGTGACAGGAAAAGTCTGGAAGCCTTATTGTCCTTATTCAAAATTGTCTTGATTTTTCTTAACCCTGGGAACTTTCATGTAAATGTTAATACTATGGTCTATGAGTTTATGACAGTTTGAACTTTGTTATTTAATTCAATTCATTGCTTAATTACTGTTTTCCTATGAATGATTATATTGTGGTTAGTATGTTAGCATAGCAGTATTTGCAGAGAGTTTTTTGTTTGTTGGGAGGTTGGGCTTTGGGGGGGGCAGAGTTAATACTTTGCATGAAATATCTTATCTTATAACAGTGAAATTGTTTTCTCTTTTGTCTTTGATTTTTTTTGAGGTGAAATTCAAGTTTTTGTATGAGTAGTACTATTATACCTATCTTGAGTGTCTTGCTTGTACTGTATCACATCATACCTTTGTTTAATTCTTAATAAACTGTTCACTTG
>CAUYON010075742.1:0-35185 GCA_963573935.1 Arctocebus calabarensis
CCTTAATTGAGTGTTGTATTAAAACAATGAACCTATATTCCCAAATGAATAACTAGGTAATAGACTTTCCAAACATTTTCTGTAACCTGTTATCCCTCAAGAAATAAATATTAGAAAATGCCAGGAAGGCTATGTTAATCATTTGGATGAAAATAGTTAAGACTATATACGAAACCAGCACATTGTACCCCTTGATTGCGCTATTGTACACTGCTATGATTTAATAATAAAGACAATAAAATTAAAAACCAAACAAAAGAACATCCCAAAATCAAAAGAGAATCTTCAGGAAGCCTTGTCAGGGTTGACTAAGAGAAACCAGGAACAGAGTTAAGGCTGATACTCTCAGGTTCCGCACATGTGGTGTCCACTGGTTTGTGTGCGTGCACATGTGTACATGTCGGGGCAGGAAAAGGCTTTTAAATATGGGGAGAGAAAAAGGAAGCGGGTGGGAAAAAGAAAGATGAGAAAGAAAAAAAGGTCCTTCTTGGAGGCTTTCGGCTCCCAGCCCCCTCCTGGGCTCAGCATTCAAAGCCTCTCCCTAACATCACAGAACTTCATTTCAGAGAAATAGAACATTCATTCCAGACCAATGTTGATGCTGTCAGCTCAGAATAAGAGCAGCTCTCTATTTCCCAAATGGGCTAGGGTAAGGAGACATTTGTTTCTACACTCTACAAAAAAAAAAAATGGTTTTTGTTTAAAATTTCGAAACACTTCGGGAGGTGATTGCAGAGAGCTGCCCTGCCCCTTCACCATGTGCTGACATGGCTACAAGGTGCCATCTAAGAACCGGGCCCTCATCGCCCTCTGAATCTGCCGGCACTTTGATCCCAGACTTCAGCCTGCAGAACTGTAAGAATTAAATCTCTGTTGTTTATGAAAAAATTAATTAATTAATTAAATAAAATTTCAAAACAGAAAATCCTTTGTAGCCTCTGAATTTTTTTCCATTAAAAATGCAGTTAGCTAAACAGAACGTTATAAGAAAATAAATATTCTTGCAGCTTAGTTTAGAAAAACATCTGCGAGAAGGCAGGCACTGTTTGCTCCTTCCTTTAAACGTTGTATCAGAGTATATCAGAGAAAGGCAACATGGAGAGGCTTTGCTAAGGTTTCCCCCTGAAATGAGATCACAGGACCGAACCAGGAGGCTCAGCCTGACCAGTTCAGCAAACCGCCCACACCGCCCAGCCCAGAGCTGAACTCCCGAGCAGTCCTGATAACAATCTCTAGACTGGAACCAGAGCACTGACACCAAGGGATTATCCCTGGACTGGCTGTTCTTTCCTGCAGGCAGGCTCTGCACTCCTGGCCAGCGGAGTGTTAATCAGCGACGTCCCAGCATGCTAACAAGGTGCCCACTCACTGCCGGACAGTCAACGTGCACAGGCCACCTCTCAGCTCTGAGATCCGACGGGACCAGGCTGCCTTTTTCTTTCTGTCTCTGCACCTGGGGCTCCCTCAGAGGAAGGGGTGGAAAGCTAACAAGAAGAGGTACGCTCGCATAATTTTGGTGAAATTTCCTGAAAGCTATATGACCTTTCTGGAAAACACTATGGCAATGTGTATAGAGATTTTTTTTTTTTTTTTTTGAGACAGAGTCTCACTCTATTGCCCTGGGTAAAGTGCTGTGATATCATAGCTCACGACAAACCTCAAATTCTGGGGTTCAAAAAAATCCTTTTGCCCCAGCCTCTCAAGTAGCTGGGACTGCAGGCACTTGCCACAATTACCCAGGTAATTTTTCTACTTTTAGTAGAGACGAGGTCTCGTTCTTGCTCAGGCCAGTCTTGAACTCCTGAGCTCAAGAGATTCACTTGCCTTTGCCTCCCAGAGTGCTAGGATTACAGGCATCAGCCACCGTGCTCGGTTTTGAATCTTAAAAACATGCACATCCTTTAGCCCAGAAGATTCTGCTTCTAGGAATCTGTCCCAGGAAAACAGGCTGTGATCTGAATAAAAATGGACATATTCAGATCTTGACTGCAGTGCAAACTAAAACCGTGAAAACTAAAAAATAACTCACAGAACCAACAATAGAGAGATGATTAAATAAACTGCACTTCATCCACTCAAGAAACGAACAAACATCATCAAAACACACACCTTCAAAGAACTGTTGAAACAAGGGAAAATTTATATATGATCTAAAATGCAGAGAGAAAAGATTAATACCAAACATATCCAAATGTTAATAGCAATTGTCTCTGGGATTTCATCACTGCTTTCATTTTCATACTCTTTTTATTGTGGGAAGATAAACATCCCATAAAATTTTACCATCTTTAAGCGTACAGTTCTACGGCGCTAAGTACATTCACGTTATTGTGCAACTCACCACCATCCATTACCAGAATGTTTTTATCTCCCTAAAGTGAAACTGTACCTCCATCCATTTCCAGAACTATTTTACCATCCCAAAGTGAAACTCGGGGCCCATTGAACAACTCCTCTTGAGTGCCTTGAAAAAAAAAAAAAAAAAAACTCCCCATTCCTTCCTTCCCTCCCCCAGCTTCTGACAACCATCCCTCCCCTTTTCACCTCTGAACGAATTTGCCTTCTCTGGGTACCTCATCTAAGTGGAATCACACAGTACTATAATTTGCCTTTGTGTGCCTGGTTTATTTCACTTAGCATAAGCGATGCCTTTTGTGATGTGTGCCAGGATTTCCTTCTTCTATAAGGTTGAATAATATTCTGCGGTATGCACACACCCCATTTTAGAGAATGGGGTGTATAAATATTGGTTAACGTTTGTAAATCTCAATAAACATTGGTTATCCCTTTCGAACAATTTTGTCATTTAACCGCCTTAGCTGGTAAACAGCTCCTCATCCGTCTGCTGTCAGATGGCCTCAGATTATACAGCAGTTGTCACCCCTTGCCCACATTTTGCTTTCTAAGGCTTCCATTCCCAAGGTACAGTACAATAAGGTATTTTGAGACAGAGAGAGACCACGTTCACATAATTTTTATTACAGTATATTGTTATAATTCTATTTATTATTAGTGATTATCTCTTACTGTGCCTAATGTACAAACTTTATTATAGATATATCTGTATAGGAAAAAACACGGTATATAGAGTCATACTATCCTTGGTTTCAGGAATCTAGCTGGGGGTCCTGGAATATAACAGCCAAGGATAAAGGAGACTGTATTTGGAGATAGGCTATTTAAAGAAGTAATTAAATTATGGTGGAGGTCATTAGTGTGGGCCCTAATCCAATATGACTTGTGTCCTCATGAGAAGAGCATTATTAAGACACAGACAGATACACTCATAGGAAAGGCCAGGTGAGGACACAGGGGCAAGGCGGCCATCTACCAGTCAGGCACAGAGGCCTCAGAAGAAACCAACCTTGCCAATACCTTGATCTTGACCTTCCAGCATCCAGAATTGTGAAAAAATAAATGTCTCTTGCTTACTTCACCCATTCTACGGTGATTTGCTATGACAGCCCTGGAAAGTTCATGCAAGACCTCTCAGCTAACGGCTCAGCCCCATGTCTTACAAGCCAGAGGCAGGTCAACCTCCTGGGGCTCCATAGCTGAGGCCAAGAGAGATCGCGCAAGTCCTCAAATTGAGGCTCTGATGTAATTTAGCTACTTGCTGGCCATAGGACACGTGATCACTGCTCTTTAAAACAGTGTCGTCCTCTCTCCGACAGGGCTGCTATAAGGTAAGATGACATATTTGAATTCAGCCTTGGAGTCCAAGCCACTGTTCCACCATGAGTTCTCACTTGTACTTCTTAGGATAAGTACACTGGTCTCCTGAGGCACCTTTCTGCCTCCACTTCTGCCCTGGCTACTGCAAGAGTGAGCTTTCAAAACTGTTAATCAGATCACATGCATGGCTACTCAAACCCCTCCAGTAATATCCCAGGGCACTGAGAAGGAAATCCTCATCATTGTCTGCAAAGCCCTACTAAACAAGCTCTGTAAGCCTCCTTCCCTCTGTGCCCTAAACTCCATTCTAAGGCGCTTTTCTGGTGTTTCCAAAACAAGCAACTTATTCCTACCTCAGGGCCTTTGCACTAGCTATTCCCTCTGCCTGCAATGTTTTTCTCCCAAATGTCCACATGGCTGGCTTCCTCTTAGGTCAGATGTCTCCTCCTCAGAGAGACTTTTTTTATCCATCATGAACTCTCAGCATCAGCTGACACTGTTGAGTTCCCCTGCAACCTATCTCTGAGAGCAGCCACTATAGCTGTCTAATTCCCTGCTGAGTCCCCCCTATCCAGTGCCTTGGAGCTTAGTAAATCTGTGTTGCCTGGATAATGTATGTGAAAGCACTTAGCAAACTATAAAGTGTTGTGTAAATGTAAGGAAGTGTCATAAGTTCCCCCAAAGAGGCAGCCAAATAATTCAAAGAACAAGAAGAAAAAAGAGAACACGGAGAAGTAGTGGAGAGGGATGGTCAATGCAGAGTAAACTTGGAAAGACTTCAAGAAATAAAGCAAATTGTGGTACATGTATACCATGGAATACTAGTCAGCCGTAAAGAAAGATGGGGACTTTGCATCATTTGTATTAACCTGGATGGGGTTGAAGAACATTCTACTTAGTAAAGTATCACAAGAATGGAAAAGCAAGTATCCAAGGTACTCAATACTAACATGAAGCCAGCTGATGAATAAATTCACACCCAGTCAAGATAATACACAACTAAACTCAAGGGCCAGGGGCTTGCATGCTTCCAATGTAAGGGAATATGGTGCACCACCTGGGTGCAGGATACAACTGCAAGTTGGACTCTATCTGACCAACACAAACAATGTAACCTAATCATCTGTACCCTCATATTAATCTGAAATTTTAAAAATATAGTGAAAAGAAATTTGAAAAATAAAAGTATAAAAGAGAAAAGAGGAAGGGAGGGAGGTAGGAAGGAAGGAAGGGAGGGCGGGAGGAAGGACGAGAGAAGGAGAGGAAGGAAGGAAGCTCATTTGGTTAAATACATGAGGCCTGAGGGCCCGAGCAGCACAAACCACACTGAGGATTTACTGATTTGACTGGAGTCTGCTCCACCCAGCCAAAGGAACGGCATCAATTACAGGCGAGGGCAGTTTTCCTGGAGCCAGGCAGCGGAGCACCCCCCGCAGGGGTGGCTGGGAGGGGGCTCCTGGTGAGCAGGGCTGACTCACCCTTATTGCATTCGCCCTCCCCTCCCGCAGCAGCACTGCCCCAGGGGCCGGCCTGCGATGCACACAGGGCCCATCACTCCCGGTGCCAGCGGAGCACCACCCAAGCCTATCTTTAGGAGTTCTGCAGGCTGAACAGTGTACCAGTCTGGCGCCCCGGTCTGGAGCTTCCAGGGCAGCTGGGGGGCAGCGTGGGCATCTCCTCTGCCTGCCCTGCTGCATCAGGCATTACTCAAGGACCGAAGGGCCTGGCAGTGCACACGGGTGAGCTGCTGTCCCCAAAGGTGTGCTGGTCTGCCCCTCAGAGCTAGCTAGTCCCCACCAGAAGCTACACACAAACCCCAGACCCCCGAAAAGTACTGGTGCCCAGGGAAAGCCCACACTCTGCACCCTGGCTGCCTGAATGACTCCTTCTGCAGGCGATCACCTGGCACCTGATGTGCGTGTGGTCACATCAAATTAGCTTTCCAGGTGGTGTGAGTTCAGTCTCTTCCTCAGAGCATGGAGCAGAGGTGGGAAACCCTGACCAGCCTCCCCTCCTTAGGAAAAAGACACAAGAGGCAGATTCCCCGTGGCAGTGCAGCCCTCAGGGGGCCCGGGTTTCCCACCCGCTAGAAGTGACAGTGTGTGAATCCCACAAGCAGAAGGGAACCCCTGCCTGGGAGGTGCAGGGGAGAGGGTCACGTCAGATACGTCGCCCTATCAAACAATCCTTTCTTTCAGTGAAGACTCCCAGAGCACCTACAGGCTGGAGGTAAGTTGAGAGTGAGGGAGGAAATAAGGAAACTGCCCAGAACCCCATGCTTTCCTGACGCACCTGTGAGCTCTCGCTAGGCTTGCATGATTTCCAAACAGCCTCAGTCTTTGTGCCTCTTCACCCACATCTAGACACCATTTTTGCAGAACTCACTATCCATTCCCTGTGTCTTTCAACGCTGCAGTTGAAAGCCCTGCCCACCCCATCTCATTTCTCTCCAAGGTGCACTGAAATCTGGCTGCCCTGTAGCCAGCCACATAAACAGCGCAAGGGCTCCCACCCCCTGGCTTCCAGCAGAGAAATGAGAATGCCCAGAAGAGCTTAAAGGCTCAAGAGCCATCCCTGAGAATTTGCAGAAGCGCCATCCTACATATTTTTTCCCCTGAATCTAAAAAAGGGATCCAAGCTCACACGCTCACAGGAGCCAGCCCACTGGGGTAAGTGAGGAATGTTCCATGCAGTGGGGGTGCGGGGCGCAGCTGCTCTGCCCAGCCAGTGGTCACCCTGAGGGCACCCAGTCCCACAAACGTGCATCTTCGATGTCTTTTTTTTCCCCAAGAAAAAGCTAGCAACACAGACTTTTATCCAAAATCTCCTACTTTGATAAAGAGAAGCAATTAATGCAAAAAAAGATAAGACCATTAGGCTGAACTTGATGGACTTGAAGGCTGCCAGTTTGCATGCTCCAAAAAGGAGGGTGGAGTGACCGGATTCTGGGGAGCGTGTTCAGAGGTCACCATCCCTCCCTGCTGCTCCCCAGGGAGGTCTTCCTGGGCCACCTCCCAAACATAAAGCACCAGCCAGAGAGTGAGGACCCTCCAATGAGCCAAGATGGGTGGCTGCCACCACTCTGAGGAGGGAACCAGGAGCAGTTGGGAATCCCTCCAGCATCTCTTGGGAATCCCCCCCAGCATATACCGTTTATGTTGGACGCATCTCAGAGGCCTTGTGCCATTTCCCAAAGCCTACTGGCTTACCACTCAACTGCAGTCTCTCTTTCCTTCTTCTCCCCAACAACTTAAGGCTAATTTCTCTCCTTCTTGAAGACTCCATTCAAGCATCGGCACCTCCAAAGAGCTGCCTGCTATGCAGGGTCCTCCCAGCAGCCCCTGGCCCAAAGAAGTTTCCTGCATTCAGCATATCAGCACACTCTGCACACCTATTCACAGCCTCCATGCGTGCAGCTGACCCCTCCCAAGCAGAGAGGTCCTCAAGGGAAGGGTTGGGTCTTTTTCATCCCCGTTATCCCTGTAGCAGCACTGACTGTGGAACACAGGAGCGGGTCCATGCAGAACCAGACAAGCAACTCCTCAAAGGGAAAATGAGCTCCAGGCAGCGACCTGTACCAGGTGCATGCAAGGGGTGCACAAGGCCTCTGAGAGGTGTCCAACATCAACAGGGAACAGATGTTTAAGAAAACCCCACCACAGACTCTACCTCCTGTCCCCCTGCCAACAGCCACCTCCTCTTGGCCTTCAGGTCTGCATCACACATGTGCACGCTCCTCTTCCCTGACATCTGCTCTGCACTCCCCCTTCCAAAGAGCTTTCTCACCACGAGCCCGCCATTATTTTTTCCCGTTCCCTGTTGTATTTGTCCTTTTGCATTTATGGCCTGTTTCCTTATTTCTCCTGTTTATGGTCTCTCTCCACCACTAGATCCTGTACCCTGGGAGCAGGACCTACGCTGGCCTTGTTCTCTGCCCTGTGCCCGGTACCTAGGAAAGTGCCTGACTCATGGTGGGTGCACAGGAAAGGCTGGCTGCATGAATAAATGTAGAAAGGAAAGAGCAAGGCATTTCCAAAAAGCACTGCTTGCTATTGCTTATTGCTAAAAGACCCCTGAAACTCTGCTTGCCAAGAAACAGCCAGGTCCCTGCCTCCTCCTCCTCCTTTGCACAGTGGGCAGGACACCTGCAGAACTTTCTGTTTATCATGTTTCTGTGCTCAGGTGCTGCAAAGCAGGTGAGGAACCCTGTCTGGCGGGTGCAGGGTGAGCACCTAAGTGTGCACAGGGAGTCTGAGGCGTACAGGGGGAAAAGGCCCGGGTGACGGGAAGCAGGCCTGTGCATGTGTATGCCCGCGTGTGCACCTTTGTGAGGGTGCGGAAGAGTGTGTTGTGGGGAAGATGCTGGTGCCTCCTCTGCCTGTGCAAACTCAGTCTGGGGAGCCTGAGCAGAGGGGTCCTTCCCTGGGGACTTCAGGAAGAGTTCCTTCTCCTGTGGCTGCTATCTGACCTCATCTATACTAGATGGGAAGGAAACAGTGTCACTAGAACCCAGGCTTCCTCAATTAATGGGCCAGAAGAAAATTAGACATCAGCGACCAGGCAGGCGAATCTACCCCTGGAAAACACAAGCCAAGGCCACGCATGAGCACCTCGGGTACCGTGGACATGGGTCCCCATGTCCTTCAGAAGGAGGCCAGGCTCCTAGTGATTTTGCACCAGTACTAACACATAGATTTGAATTCCTTGGAGATTCCAAAAGGCACCAGTGCAGCACGTGGGTATTTTATTACCAGTAACATAGCTAATGAGCATCTCAGCCACCAGAACGGTAATGCCAGGGGATGCTGAGACCATCTGGGCTGCTCTGCTGAGCTGGGGCTCATGGGCAAGAAGGCCAGTTCCCTACATGCCCTTCCAGCAGCAGTGAGGCAAAGACACAAGCACTTAAAGGACCCATGTTCTCAGCCCCCTCCCTTCTCCCTGTGTACCCAGACTCCTGCCCACCTCGAGCATCACATCTCCCACTCTCTGCCTGACTCACTGGGTCCACATATTTTAGCATTCATTCATTTCCTCCATCAACAAAGAGGTATCAAGCATTGCTACCTCCCAGGCACTTTCCCAGGGGACAGAACTGAACAGAACTGATCAAGTACTGCCCTCCCAGAATAAACACGGTATTTGGGGAAACAGGCAATAATGAACCACACTGATAAGACAAATATAAGGTATGTTTGATGGTGATAAGTGCCCTGGAGAGAAAAAAAACAAGTGAGGGAGGCAGGAAGAAGGGCAGTTAAACAGTGCAGTCACGGAAGCTCTCTAACAGACAAGCTCCTCTCCTCCCCAGAGGCTTCACAGCTACTGTTCCACTGGCCTGAGCACTGTTCCCTCAGACGTCCCCAATAATTTTCTTTTCAGGCAGGTCAGTCTTGTTTCATTCATTGATCACCTCCTTAGAGTGACCCTTCCTGGCCACTTGCATAAAGCAGGTGCCTGATCACACATTACTATCCCCTTAACCTACCTAATAACCCTTTCCCATCCAATTTTTCTGCCACCTACATAGTCCTCAGTTCTTGTTTATTTGGGGCTAGAAAGATATTGGTGGGTTACTTGTATTTATCCCCCAGTTTTATTTTTATTTTTTTCTTTAAGGCAGAGTCTCACTATGTCGCCCCGGGTAGAGTACCATGGCACCACAGTTCACAGCAACCTCAAACTCCTAGGCTTGAGTGATTCTGTTGCCTCAGCCTCCCAAGTAGCTAGGCCTACAGGCACCCGCCACAATGCCTGGCTATTTTTTTTGGTTGTAGTTGTCATTGTTCTTTTGGTAGGCCTGGGCTGGATTCGAACCCACCAGCTCCAGTGTATGTGGCTGGCACCGATCTGCTTGAGCTATAGGCACCGAGCCTATCCTCCAGTTTTAAAAGATTAAAAGGTATATATGATGTTTTATTATGTTTTAGTTTACATAAAATAATTAAAGTTTTTCTTATTTTTGTTCATAATTTTTTTAAATACAGAGTCTCACACTGTGGCCCTGGGCAGAGCGCCGTGGCATCACAGCTCACAGCAACCTCAAACTCTTGGGCTTAAGAGATTCTCCTGCCTCAGCCTCCCAGGTAGCTGGGACTACAGGTGCCCACCACCATGCCTGGCTAGTTTGTTCTATTTTTAGTAAAGACAGAGTCTCGTTCTTGCCCAGGCTGGTCTGGAATTCCTGAGCTCAGGCAATCTACCCTCCTCAGTCTCCCAAAGTGTTGAGATTACAGATGTGAACCACCACTTCCATCCTGTTTACAACTTTTTTGAGTGTGATACTTCTCCAGCATGAAGTCCAGGCTCCCTCTTCCATGTCTCCCAGCAGAAATCCTTCGCTGATTTTTTCCATGTTGCGTTATCAAATGCATCTTCCCATCTAGCCTTTCCTCAGTGTCAGAAGATGATGGTCCCCTCTTTCTTGAATTTCTGTTCCTCACATTGCTCACGAGCTGAGTGATAAGGTTTCCCCTGTAAGAAAATGCACCTGCACTTTTTCTCCACTCTCCTTCTGACCTAACAAGTAAGGGATGTAGGGGCTCACACCTGTAACGTCCATCGGCCAGAAGAATAATTTTCCTACCATTTGTAGGACCTGCTTATAAGTCCATAATATTCACAGTAATGATCAGCTCTGTCCACTCTTCCCCATAAACAGTATTCTAAAACTGTCAGTTTTTCCTATAACCAGTGATCAACTGTGTCTGAGGGCCAAAGATTGTCCTCAGCATTGTCACTAAGCTCTTGTCATGGAGTGAGAGGCACATCACTTTCATATCACATTGATCGGCATACAATTCTTATTCCTGAAGTTTCTTCTTTTCCAAATCACTTGGAAAATACTTTCTAGAAACCATAAGTATTTCTGTCATACCTACTTTCATTTTCTGCAATTCCCAAGCTCTGGATGTCTTCTGACATCAGAGCAGAACGGGAAAATCATTATGTCAAAGGAAATAATGATTTAAATGAATAATGATGGACTGGAAATTTAATAATGAATTAAAACCAGTTCTCACTATCTGAAGTTAAATTATTATTTACTTACTATGTCTCTGCTTCCCCCACTGGGTTATAAGATCCAAAAGGAGAGGGGACTGTGCCTTGCTCACCTCTGTATCTTCAGCAATTAGAACAGGCCGACGAGCAGCAGGCCTGGGGCCGAAATTTCATAGCCCACCGTTTCTTCCTTTGGGTTAAGTAACGCCCTCTCCTGGCACCTTCTTAAAAATACTCTTGGGCAGGCCACACAGGAAGTCATGAACACTCCAATATCAATCCATCACTTCTCCCCAGGGGCTGCTTAGAAAAAGACAATGCGCTGGTGCGGAGGGAAGGGGGCATCACAGAAGAGGGAAAGCATGAGACCACTTTCCAGGCACAAGCTGGAGGGGAGGGAACTTGGGCGCTGGTCCCAGCTCTGTCCCCAACTTTTGGGTAACCTCTTTAACCACCCCTTTCTACACTACTTACAGCTGAGAGGGAGCTCTGTGGCCCCTGAGCCGTGAGGACTTCGTGGGCAGGGGATGAGTCAATTAGGAGAGGGGACAAATTTAGCTGCCTCGTCACTTTGCCATCAAGGACAAGGGGTCTGAGGTCTGATCCCTGCCTCCAACAAAATGGGGAAAACCCAGTGACAGTGGGAAGCCACGCACACCACATTAATGCACACTCAGAGAGGATCATCTCTCCGTTGCTAAGCACCCGCTGTACACACACAGTTACTATTAGAAAGTTAATCATGGAAAATGCTGAGGTCTCTTTCCCCAGCCCTGCATCTCTCAGCTCCACACTACAATTTCATCTTCCATATAATGTTACCGGACAGTGCCATTGGCTCCGTCCACTCCCTTGTCCCAGACCTTTATGACCTTTCCATTCCCTTCAAGCCGCACGCCACGGCTGCCCCGCAGAGCTGTAGGACACGCTGGCTTCGGCTCACTTGGCCAGGGCCAGCATGCTGACATTTTCCATGAGGCCGCACCAGCCAGCACAATGCTCAGGGGGGATTAAGACAACTTGCTACATCACCCGGAGTTGCTTTAGGAAAGGGAAAAACAGCACTGGCCCCTGCCTTGGCAGCTGATGACATCCACATGCTATCTCTACCCAGAGATGAAAGGCGGGAACACAAGCCGCTTCTCTGGGCCTAATCTCAAGGCACGGATTATTCTCCACCTTACACTTTCTAAAAGAGCCTCAGAGAAGCAGGCATGTTTGAAGGCCAGCCTCATAAAAGGCTTAGTACCTACTCGTCAGTCAACACCCTGGTGAGCAGATAATTGATTTTTTGGTTTTATGATTATTTGCAGGCACTAGTTCCCTTTCCGTTAGCCTGGATAATCGAGGGTAGACAGCAAAAAGTGTTAATATCATGACCAAGGTCACTCAGCTGGCTCCGGCTGCCTCTCCAGCCCAAAGACTGAATGATTGCAGCTTGTATTAATAATAACGAGAACAATGAATAACCTGAGAGATTATAAAGCAGGGGAACTCTGCTATCACCTCAACAGTTTAAGGCTTGCCTTGGTGAAACAAAGAACGGAAAACATTTGCTAAGGTTTGAGCTAGGAATCTTACATGCCTTTTGCGTGGTGCTACTGACAATCAGAAAAGGGCTTCGTTAGAGGGTAATAGCACCAGGTCTGAGACCTTTGGGTTTGGTTTCCAGCCCCACCAGGTATGTGACCCTGGGCAAGTCACTTCACCTTGGCAGGTTCCCACACATAGGGGCTAGAGAGGACTTGGAATAAGGAGCCCTGAAAGGGCTGGGCACAGCGCCCAGCAGGGAGAAACACACTGCAAATACTGTCATTCTATTCATAGTTCTTATTAATGATTGTTTCATCTTGAGTAGGAACCATGGGATCTCATGTGGCCCCACAACCACCCAGGAATGGAGATGAGAATGCCATGTCCTGCCCGCCCATGTCCAGCAGTCACCCCAGGGGATGCCCCCATCTTCCCACACCACATCCCACACCACATACAGTGTTCTGTCCCCACCCCGGGTGTCAGGCTCACCCCAACCTCCCTCCGGCACCCTTACTGTCATTCTCAGCCAAGAAGAAAGTACCCACTGTCCCCATTTGCAAGGGGCAGACTGGGAGGCTGGTTTTCAATGGCCAGGCTCAGAGATGGCATGGACAAGCTCTCTGGCTGAATCTTTGCAGACAAAGTCCCAAGTTAGCATGAAAGCCACTTCCCACGACTCTGGCCTTTGGAAGACATAGAAATCCCAAAAGCCTCCGCTGTAAAAAAAAAAAAAGTCTTCCAAACGTCTCATTATAGTTACTCCCCTAAAGCCCCAGAGCTTTACTGCTCAGCCATCTACTCCACACACTTTTATTGGGCAGGTAATATGTCTAAGGTTCTGCAGGGAGAGGCTGCAAGCTAAGATGTGACAGATGAGAAGAGGCCATAATACAAAGAGTAGGGAGAACGATTATTCTAGACAAAAAGAGCGGCAAATGCAAAGGCCCTAAGATACACAAAGACCAGCATGTTCTCTGTGGACAGGGTTCCAAGGGCAGATAACGTCTGGGACAGGCTGACACCTCTGCATCACCCTTGTCCAAAAGCAGCCTTGAGGAATTCACCAGGGGGACTGTCTTTAACTCAGAAAACCTCTCTGAGTTCCCTCTCCCATCCTCTACTTCAACACTCTTGCTCTTCTCTGATTTCCTCCATTTCTTTCCTGGTGGCAGCAAAGTGCAAGGTTAGAGGGATACACCCTGGTGTCAGGCAGCCCCGGGTTCAGTCCCAGCTAGGCTGCTTGCTGTTTTGGTGATCAACCACCGCTCTGTGCCCCAGTTTCCTCATCTGCAAACCATGGATAACAGATAACCACTTCTTAGACCTACTGTGTGGATTAGATAAGTTAAAAGATGTGAGGCTCTTAGCTCAGCCCCTGGCATAGAGAAGGTTCCCAGTAACTGTGAGCACTGGTGATACCTATGTTAAGCACTGTCGTTTTTCTTGTTAGACTCCCCTCTAGACTTGGCACCTGGGGAGAGATGAATGAGTTGGAAGAATGACACCCACCCCAGTTTGTCACCCAACTTCGCAGCCACCACATCGCTCTTGCCTCGGAGCTCCTATCCCTCAGATGTACTCATCCCAAACCCTCACTCACTGCAGTGACTCATGGAGACCCTAATAAAAACGGAGCATTCCGCATCCTCCCATAAGCCTTCTCCAGCACCTTGGAGCAGGACGGGGGCTTCTATGACTGCCCAGAGGGGTTCTGCCACCGTGCCTGAGATGTGCTTTACATCGCTGACACCCTTTTCCTTATTCAACTTTTTCAGAACACCCCCAAATGTTTTGTCTTTTCAGTTTGCCTCTCCTCTCCCTCAGCCCCCACCCCACCTGCCCCCAAATCTCCAGTAGTTTCCAAATTGAGTAACTGTCTCAGGAACTGCATTTAAAGATGCTAATTTAAACACACACGTCAGAAAAGGCAATCTGGAGCCTTGTTCCTAGCACCAGCCCCTCACCCACACCTCACAGCTGTCGCCGCCCAGGAGCAGGACTCGCTTGAGTAAGCTGGCAGGGAGGGGCAGGATACGCAGGGAGCAGAGTTGTGGGGGCCCAGGTCGGCACCTACTTCTGGTCTTTCTTTACCCTTGGAGGGCGGCCTTCAAAGGGTCAAACTCTGCCAAGCTGTCAATTCCACGAGAGATGGGTCTCGGGGCAACCACCAGTTGCTGTAGTACATTTTGGATGTACGCAGCTGCAAACACAGAGAGCTCTCGTTTCCTTTAATAAATCCAAACTCTTCCATTTGAGTAAGTGTCGTGCATTCAACAGCAGCACCTATTATCAAAACACAATTAGTCTCCTTTCCGCTTTCCACATCCTCAGTGTAAGCTCAGGCCCCATTAAGGGGCGGATTGCTCTAAGTGGTAATCACCTTCCCCATCCATGGGTCACGTGTGTTTTCCCTTCCCCGAACTCTCTCATGCTCTCCCTCAATACCCACTATGTCACGCTCGTGTGTGTCTTCCTGCCTCTACCAAACCTAGACCACCTAAAGGAGAGAAGCTACTCCTTAGTCCTGCCTGGGGCTGGCCCCACTGCACTCACTCTACAGACGCACGTGATATATACACAGCAACTGCCAGAACGCTGGGCGCATAGTAGGGGCCTAGTAAGTAGTTACGGATTGGTGAGATGAATCACCTTGGAGCTTGACCATTTATGGGAAAAGTGAAAAAACAAAACCCAACCCCAATTATTCAGCAGACTTTGGCCTTATTTGGTCTCACTGGTACATATGGCTTTTCAGATGTTGTGTTTACTTGAAATGGAGGTATATAAATACACAAAAAGACAGAGAGAAGCTAAGATAAAATACAGGAAAGGCAAGCCTGGTAACCTCCACGTGGAGAGAAAGCCCCACCGTTTGGCAGCCTGTAGGTGAGGCTGATATGAGAGGGAAGACGCCACAGTGGACAGATGCTTCTAGAAGACCACACAGGTGCTCTGTGTCTCTAAGAAGGGTTTATTTCAAGAGATGCTAACACTTTTGTTTCTTGATCGAGGACCTCGGTTTCTTCGTTTGTTCAGTTTTTAAAGACGCATACACTTTGGGATATGTTCACTTTTTAGCATTATATTTATAGTTCAATTTAAAAACAATAAAAAAAAGATTAGATCATATTCTCCCCATGGGACCTTATCTTCGGCGTCTAAGTGAAGTCAACCTGAGAAAATGGTTTGTGCTACAAAACTTCACTCTCTGGTTTGCCTGAGCCCAGGAGTTGGAGGTTGCTGTGAGCTATGATGCCATGGCATTCTACCCAGAGTGACAGAATGAGACTCTGTCTCAAAAAAAATCCACCCTCTAGAGAACTCAGCTGTTACCACCTATAAAGTAAGCTCCGTCTTCACTCCACAAGGAAAGCAGGAGTGAGATGTCGGAAGAGAACAGGGAACGCCTGCCTAATAAAACAGGTGCTGGCACCGTCCATCGGCCCGCAAGAGGAAAAGGTGGAGTTACTTCTTCATCCCCAGACCAGCAGGCTCGCACATGCAAATGCTGAGGAAGCCAAGCCTGGGCAGACCGCGCTCTCTCAGAATAATAAGAAGGCTACTCCTCTCTCTCCTGGGACTGCCAAATGTTTTGAAGTTTCCGACACTCTCAAAATCACATGGGAACCAGAGCCTGATGGTAGAAACCTCAGCGTGGTGGTGCGTGTGTGACATTCTGAGCTCTGAATTATTGACAGCCCTAGAGACCTGTTTCTAGAGGAGAAGTGAAAATGCCCAGCACACCAATGCAGATGTGCGTTATTGTTATTGCATTATTAGAGATGGCGTTATTGTTTTATTTGGGGTGGCACCGAGGGGCCAAGGCACCTGGGTCTAGTTATCTTCCCCGCTCACATTTTCTGCAGCTGACATCACACTATCATGGACAATGACAGCCACCTGGACGGTTCCTGAGGCCTGCCCTGAGGGTTAAACAGGTGGGCAGAGGAAGTCCATCCACTTCCTCTGCACATTGGGGTCAAGGGCAGTCATGGGTCGCCTGTATGGCATGAGTATGACATGAGTGTATGGCACCAGCGGGCTGGACCACCACCCCTGCCTCATTCTCTAACCCCATCAATAAGCAACCATCAGGCTTGCAGTCCTCAGGTGAGTTCACTCTTAAGAAGGGTGGGTGATGTAGTATTTTTCTTTGGATAATGTTGTCTAGAGAATATCTACAATGACTTAATTTCGTAGCCAATTTGCACAGGTTAAAATAAGATGAAATAAAAAAAAATAATAAATAAAATAAGATGAAATCAACACTTTCTAGGCCTCATGCAGTCTTAATGGCTGCAATTCTTCATGCATTTATGGACACTAGTTTCGTTTCAGACACTGCCATAAGTCTTTGGAATCAGGTAGTGAGAATAAGAAATATAAGAACAAAAAGAGAATTCTCCCCAGAAGAGACACACCCAGGCTTGGATATGCCAGCACAGGCTGGAACACATTCTCTGGGGGATGCCTTGAGGCTTCCTTTACTTTTCCCCAAAACCACCCAGAGAGTACAGGGTTAGAGATTCAATAGTTGATCAATGAAGTTATTGAAGGGAAAGGATAGGCCCTAAAAAGAGTTCCTGCTGATACTCTTCCTGGCTTCTAATACTGCTCCACAGACTGCATTAACAACACCTGCCCACATCCCGAGCTGCCCACTAGCCCCACACATCAGGAGCCTGTGTCCAGGGTTGATCGGTGACTTTGGGGCAAGTCACCCCCATTCTTGAGGCTCAATCTCTTCACACACACAAAATGCAAGGAGTGAAGAAGATTGTCTCTAATTTCCCTTCCAAGTTCCAGCACTCTGTGATGCCAGGTGCATTCCAGGTACTTAAGACCTGTCTTTTGCTATTCATGGATGCAAAAGGACAGCTAAATGTCACCCCCCTCCTCTTTGCTAGCATGACCCTACTTTGTTCAGGTTCTCACTCTTCTCTAAACTGCCTTGTGCCTCAGATATACTGACCTCCCTCCCTCACCACCCGGTGGGTACTATCTAGTTTATATCAACCAAGACTTTTCTATTCTACTTGCCACTGACTTATTTAGAGGCAGATGAGTAGACTAGTTCTGGTCAATGACACAAATGGGAGAACTTCTGGGGCAGCGGGGCTTTGGTGAAAGGTTTCTTCTCTCTGTTAAGTCCTTACTGGAAGAGATGGTCCCTGCTCTGATTCTGAACACTGCTATGCCTGGATGTGATGTCCGGAACTGTTGCAATCATTTTGCAGCAATGAGAGGAATCAGATGTTGGATAAAGCTGTCACCCAGGGCCTCACCCATATTACTGAACTACTGATCCATCCACCCTGGGACCCCCCTCAGCCCCACCTCTATTCTACTTACAGGAGATATATTTCCTGACTGTTTTAGCAAATATGAGTCATATTTTTCATTATTTATAATCAAAAGCATTCTAACCAATGTGGGATCAATTTGAAAAGAATAAAAGTATCCTGAAACACTCTTAACATTAAAACTACTATACACAGTGAAATCTTTTTTTAATGTTCTGGAAAATGCTCTAGGACATCATCTGGAAAGAAGTCACCCTTCTAAATCCCTAACATCCTTTTTTTTCTCATAAGCCAACATCATCTAGATATTTTCACTTTTCAGTTGCTTTGTTTTCTAGCAAATGTGAGTGGCCCGATCATTCTAACAAGAATCGGCCCTGACTCGCCCTTCCCGATGGAGACCATAGATACAGCCATGAACTCAATTCAAAGGGCAGAAGAGCTAAAATTGGCACCTTCAAGGGTACGTTCTATGGTATGTTCGTGGTTATGAGCTTTCAAAGAGTTACGCGTTTTTTATTCTACCTGTGATGAGTTCACGATTTCTCAATCTGCTTATTAGCTGAGATAGATTTCAGGAAAACATCAGGCAGACATCGGCTTCCTTCTCTCTCTTCCCTCCCTCCCTCCTCCTCTCTCACTTACCAAAGTAATGAAAGAAGCAATAATTAAGTCAATGAGCATTTTATGGTGCTACCATGTGTAATAAAAAACACCTCCCTTATTGCATTGCCATTTCCTTTTTAAATCCTTCAGGGGCACAGAGTACAAATATAGTAAAAGCATTAAAGGGAAATAATGCCGGCACATACTTCTGCGAGCTCGTCATGTCCCTTTAAGACAAGGCCCACTGTTCAGTTCCATTCTAGGCCACAGCTCGGGTTTCAAGGCCAAGGTCCCCTTACTGCCTCATGCAGTATTAATATGGACCTGGCATACTCCCAAATTTACACTGTGAACCATAATCTGGGCCAACTCCTACAGGACAAACTGGTTTGGGGCTCCCTCTTCATTTCCCCCAGAGGACCTCCCCCATTCATGGCCAGGTCACCCCCTTTTCCATGGACCCCCATTTTCAGCTTCAACCAGGAGAACACACAGGGGCTCTTTGACAAGTACTTGTGACCCAGCTGTGGAGTGTCCCCTGTGGGGGCTGCTTACACAACAGCAGAGGAAGTGTACTACCCCATGAATGGTCACGTGAGGAGGGGGGAGAAGGAACCCTAAACCACAGCCCAACTTGGGGTCACTTCTGCAGTAGGCCTGGGAGCACCATGAGAAACCTCTGGCCCAGAGGTCCTGTGGGGTTCTCCCAGATCTGCCGAAGGGGCCTCTGTCTCTCTCTCGTTATAACCAGAAGGCAGGATCTTTCTATGAGACCTGGTTTTTCTTCTAGAAGAGCCCATGAACTATTTCCATTTATGAACAGAGATAGAGAGAGGTGAAGCTGATGGGGAGTAAAGAGGCAGCCCAGAGGGAAGAAAAGCGGAGAAAAGACACAGCGTGGGGTGTGGCTATGGGGACCCCAGGCACAGGAACTGGTATGGCCGAGGTGCACACACAGCTCCCGCCAACCTCAGGAAGCGTCCAGACTCAGTCCAGGGTGTCATATGTGGTGACTCCTATCGCCATGGTAACTGAGGCACTGTGGGGCGTGTCAGGGAAGCACTGAGCTCTGGAGACAGTCTGGGTTCAGATTCCAGACTCACTCCTCACAGGCTGCATGACCTTCGGCATGACATTGAATGACTCCATGCCTCAGTTTCCTCTTCTGAAAACGGGGTCCAAGAATAGTGCCCACCTCTTGGGGTTGCTTGTAAGGATGGCAAACAGCGCCTAGTACAAGGCAGGCATCCAATCAGTCCATGCCAATAGAGCAAGTGACGGGGAGGGGGGGGTCCAAGCAGTGGCTGGAGCCAAAATGTACCCTCAAGAATCCAGAAACGTTCTAAGTTAAACACAATGTTACTATATGATCTAACAATTCCACTCCCAGGTCTATACCCAAAAGAAACAAAAACAGATGAGCCAATAAAAATTCGTACACAAATGTTCAAAGCAGCACCAGTCAGGACAGCCAAAGGTGGAAATACACAGACGTCCATCAACGGAGGCCTGGATGAACCAAATGTGGTCTGTCCGCGCCACAGGATACCATTTAGACAGGGAAGGACGAACTGACTCGTGCTGCAACGCGGAGGACCGGAGAACCTCTGCAAAGTGGAGCCACTATCAACTTTTCTCTCTGAGCTCCTTACCCCACACGGGAGCCACGAGAACGGAACGAAACTTCGATTCTGCCCCGACCACGTATTCCATAGGAGATCTGTAGGGTGCGTGGCTCAGTAATCCCCCAAACCCTGTCACTCTCTCCTCCATCCTGATTTTTGCCGTGCCTGTATGCCCTGCACTGATACTGCACAGTATCCCTGGAATCCATTTGAAATTGCCTTACTTTTTTCCAACTGGCATTGTCCTGAGCAATAACCTCTGTGAAATCACAAGCTCTGATGTGCTATTTCTATTTTTTCACAAGCACACTCAGAAACGCCATTGGAACAAGATGCTCATGTGGGTCCCTCGTCACAGCTCCTGGTGTCCCACCAAAGCTGAGGCACTGCAAGACACAGCACTTACTCGTCTTCACCAGCAAAGCCCTTAGGCCAAAGCTGTGTTTGCCATTTTAGCGAAAACAAACTAAGACTCAGCAAGGCTCGTGTTTAAAGAGATGCAGCCAAAAGCACCACTATGGGACTTCAGCCCCGGGTGTGCCTAATCCCAAATCCCCAGACTTTGCCACTCTTGCAAGCATCCAGCTTGTCTACAGGTGACAGGGAAGGATAAAAGTCAAGAGATTGTAAATAATGCCAATGACCTTTATCACCTATTCTACTTAATCCTGTCCTAAAAACCTAGCAGCAAGATTTTCCATGATAATGAGAAATGAGAGTAATCCATCTTGTGCATAAGCAAAGCTGACGGCCAGCATACAGGAACAGACAGAAGGAGAGCACTGGACGAGCCCAGCCCAGTTAGCTCCGTGGGCAGGTGTCTCTCACCCACACTGGCAAGGTCAAGGCTTATTGCCCCAATCTTGGCAGCACTGGTTCAGGCTGTCCAAGTCCAGAAGCTTTACCACCGGCTCTGCCAGCCTTCCCAAAAATGCACAGCTTAGTCACAAGGGATTCCGGCTGTGCGTGTGTGTGACTCAGCACACATCCACCAGGCCTCCAGGGAAAACAATGGCCTGAGCACGTGGGGTCAGCGGTGTCATCCCTGAACACAGAAACACCTGGCCCTTCACACACAAAATCACCAAAGAACAGGGCTTCCAACTCAGTATGGAAAATGCAAAAATGGGGGGGTGGCAGCTTCAAGGTCATCTAGTCCAACCTCTTACAGGTCAGCAAAGGACAACCAGAGCCAGGAAAGAAGCAGCCAAGGACTTGCCCAAGGGCACTCAGCTGTGGCCAGCCAGGGCTGGAGGGAAGTACCCCTGGGCCAGCAGCCCCAAGCATAGTACTTCTCTCTGCCCACATGGCATTGAGAAGGAAATTGCCAATTAGAGAGCCATTCCCTGAATTCAGGAATCAATAAAGTGTAAGTGGAGAGCCCCGTTACCCATATGAATTCAACAACAACAACAAAGAAAAATGAAGAGGAAAACTACCCAGCTCATTTTCCCTCTGAAACCTTTTTCCAGTAACAAGTCAATATGCATCAGAAATAATCTCCCAGGAGAGGCGGCAGTTGGGGGAGAAATGCACTGGATCGTGTTTGGAGAAAGAAGAGGCTTGCTGTGCACTTCAGCATGACAAGAAATCCCCCATGTGTCACGAGTTACACTGATGCAGAAGGATCCCCCGAGCAGGCGTGTGCTGACACGTCACTGACTCCAGCAGCAGCTGACTCTGAGCCTCTCGTGACGTGTGCAAAAAGGAGAGATTCTCCCCTGCAGGACGGTGGGCTCACGGAACTGTCTACCCAAGCCAGAAAGACAGCAAGCTGGCAGCAAGTAAGGGACTGACTTCAGATGGAAACAGAGCGGTGCCCAATACAAAGGACACTCGTCGCGTGAGAGACAGCCAGGGTCCGTTTATTTCTTCCTACATTTTTTTACTCACTTGAGCCAAGAGAACATCTCCCTCTAAATTTTACCCACCCAAAAACCAGCCAGTGGCCAAACCCTACTCAAAAGAGAAAACACAAACACTACAATATTCCACGTGCTGAATATTGTCCAAGAGGGGTTAGGATTTCCTAGGTTTGTTTCTATTGTTAGGGGAGGAGGGCAGGTAGGTAACTGGTTTACAGCAGGATTTTATAATCTCTTCCTTTACAACAGATGAGACAGAAATAAGCAAATGACTTTTTGAAAGTAACCCGGATGGTCAACAGCCCGGCCCTCCAGGTTTGCCGAAACCCTCCCCCTGGTTCTATGAAGACCCTGACTTCAGAGCTCAGGCCATCCTGTCAATCCTCAAATGTGTCCCCAAATCTTCTCAGTCCTCTCTGAGATGGTTATCTTAGCAACCTGAAATCATTCTCTTCCTAGGCTTTAGAACCATCTATAATTAGTTAATTCTATAACTCTTGTTGAAGATTTTCTCCCTTGCAGGAGTAGAAGCTCTACTATTATACTTGGGATACAGTAAGTGTTTAAAGGTATTTGCAGAGTGAGCATGTGTGTACTTCTGATGGATAAGTACTCATGCACTCAACAAATAGAAGCTGACCATGCATGCCATGACAGGTTCTGTGCCTTTGTCACTCGGTGCCGCTGATGGGCCCACAGTGTCCTGACAAAGTCATGCCATGGCTGAGGGCAATTCCACAAGGTCGGACATAACACTGAGCCCCAGGAGGCAGACAGTCTCCGGGGAAGAAGGGCCAACATGGGTAAGAGGCTTAAGACATGGGAGAAAGGACACCCAGGAAGCTGGAGCTTTGGCTCACTTGCCCACCCACATTACACCGTTTTAGACAAGTCATTTGACTCCTCTAGAACTTGAAATTACTTCATTTGGGAATTCGAGCCAACTAAGAGGAGAAAGGCATCCCAGGAGGAGGAACAGTAAAGGCCGATTGGCATCAGTAATCCTGAGGATCATAATCTCACTGAGTACAGGGGCCTTCTTCCCATATCCCACCACCAGGTTCTGCCCTGCCCCCTCCCCTCCATCACTGCCTTGCAAGTAGGATTCACCCAACCCTCTGAAAGGGTCATTTCTCCAGCCACTGACCTTCAAAGATCCCTCTGATGAATGCCAATGCTAACCAGGGTTTCCCAAGTCCTGACAAAGGAGGATTGATTGCCCCCTGCTCGGGCTTTATTTGTGAGAGAGAATTGCCTTCTGCTCATTGATAACTCCAGATAGAAATATACACATGTGGTTGCTCCTTTCCACCTCATCCACTTCTACTGGATCTATAAATCTAAATCTCTCAAAGGCATCCATTTTCCTTAGCTCATACCTGAATATTCAACCCCTGATGACAGCAGGAAGAACCCTTCCCTCCCTCCTTTGCTCATCTGCCCAGTGCTGGCCTCTGGGCCAGCAACCCCTGGCAAGGGCGCGCTCAGGCCAGGCGGCCAGGGAACTCCAGGACGGGCTTCCCCATCAGGCTCTTCCCCAGCCTCTTCCCAGCCTAGCAAACACCCAACCCTGAAAACCTAAAGATAAAATCATTAAGAAAACTTTTAGCTCAAAGATGATTGTTGTTATATTATTTATAACAACAATCGCCAAAGAGCATAAACAGCCCAAATATTCTACACTAGAGAAATGACAGGGCAGCCACACCAAATAGCATGCACTCATATAAAAGGCTTACAGAGGAGACGTTTGTTACAGCAACCGGGAGAAGGAAAGGAAGCATATGAAATTGGATAAAGGGTGCAATCAGAGCTAAAGAAATCGAAGTAATTTAAAAATCTGTACAAAGAGGCTTAAAGGAAATGCATCAAATAGTAACCAACTGGCATCTCTAGGTAGAAATCAAACACAAGGGCTTTCTCTATTATTTTTAAAAAACACCTCACTTCTCCTGAGACACATATACTCAGAAAGATTAGTGATCTCGGAATCAAAGGTTCTGGGTTCAAGATCCAAATCTGTCCATTCACAAAGGCATATGGTCTTGGGAAGTTAAAAGCCCTTCCTTTCTATTTCTCATCAACAACCTACACCTGAATCTGTAACCCACAACTCCCAATCTGCATCTACATTTTACACTTACAACCTACGTCTACACCTACAATCCATAATCTGTATCTACAACCTACACCCTGAAGCTATAAGCTACAGCACACACCTACAACCCACAACCTACACCCTATACCTACAACCCATAGCCTACAACATACAACCATGACCTAAACATACAGCCTGTAATCATATACCCACAACCTATCCGTATCTACAAACTGTAGGGGTGTCATAGGGCTGTGGGATCACCAAAGTGCCAATCTTTGCATGAGTATGTCACATGAAAGTGAAGCATAAAATTATAATGATTTCTTGAGATCTACACACACATACAAACTCCAGTATCAACCACATATCAGTTACTAAGTGCATCCTAATTCCAGGAGAAGAGTTAACATCCTCCAAAATTCCCACCTGGAATCAGAAGTCAAAATGCCCATCATGTGACCCTGTCCATCTACCCAATACATCCAGGGCCTATCAAGTTTGCACCAAGAACTTTATTTTGAAACATATAAATAGAAGAATCTTTAATTCATAAAAAAGACAGCTATTATCAAAAAGTCAAAAAATATCACAGCTACCTAGGAGGCTGAGGCAAGAGGATCCGCTGAGGTTGCTATGAGCTATGATGTCAAGGCATTCTACCCAGAATGGGACTCTGTTTCAAAAAAAAAAAAAAAAAAAAAACAGAAAAAAAGTCAGAAAATAACAAACACTGGTGAAGATACGGAGAAAGGGGAACATTCGTACCCTGTTCGTGGGAAAGTAAATTAGTAGAGCCACTATGGAGAAAAGTCTAGAAAGGTTCTTCAAAAAATAAACATAGAACTTCCACGTGGTCTAGCAGTCCTACTGTGTGGTATATATCCAAAAAAAAAGAAATCGCTGTATGGAAAAAGAGATCTGCACTCCCACGTTTACTGCAGCACTACTCACAACAGCCAAGATGTGAAGTCAGCCTATGTATCAACGGATGAATAGAAAAAGAAAATGCAGTACAAATACACAATGGACTATTATTTAGCCATAAAGAAGAATAAAATCCTGTCATTTGCAGCAACATGAATAGAACTGGGGGACATTATGTTAAGTGAAATAAATCAGGCACAGAAAGACAAATAGAGCATGTTCTCATTCATAGGCAGGAGTTAAACAAACCTCTTGTCAGGCAGGTAGACAATACCTCATGGGAGTAGTTACTAGAGGCTGGAAGGGGTTGTGGAGGGGCAGGAGGAGGAGTTGGTTAATTGGCTACAAAGATGCAATTAGACAGAAGGAATACGAGTTGGTGGTCAGTAGCAAAACAGGGCAACCAGAGTTAAAAATAATTTTTTCTACATTTCAAAATAGCTGGAAGAGAAGATTGGGAATGTTCTCAACACAAAGAAATAACAAATATTTGAGGTGATGGATATCCCAATCCCCACATATGCAGAGTAGGTCATCACACCGTGTTTGCTTATAGCAAAGTAGGGCATGTACCCCATAGATATGTGCAACTATTATGCATCAATAAAAAGAAAATGCCTGTCATTTCTTTATTAAAAAGGGGAAAAAGTCAAAGAATTAAAAGGAAAACACACTGGCAAGTGTGTTTTGTATAATTAGTTGGTTTAGCAACCCACTCTTTGTCTAGTGATACAGTTTAAAATTTTCCCTCTGGCGAGAACACTGTACCTGGAGCAGGAGGAAGCCGGCATCCTTTCTTGTTAAAATTAGAGTGTGGACATCCCCAGAGTGCTTACATCCTGCTGGGGTCTTTCTTCCCACTGAATCTACTGCCACTGAGACTCAGAGAGTCCCCATAAGATATAGAGCCTCTCCTTTGTCCAGCTGGACACCCCCTACACAGTAGGAAATTTCTCCTCCCCTGGTCCAGCTGGTAAGAGCTGAAGCCAAAGCCAAGGTTAGGGTGCTACCCCCACCGGCACCACTCAGCTTTGCCCAGGGGAGAAGCTCTCTGCCTACCTCCAAGGTGGATTTGAATTCTAGCTTCATTAGGCACTAGTTAGTGATGGTGGAAGAGTAACCTCTCCTCACTGAGATTCAGTTTCCTTATTCCTGATAGTAACTTCCATATTTTTATATCACTTAGACTGTGCTAGACACAAAGCTAAGAGCTTTGTACCTACGAACTCATCTATTCCTTGCAGCAGCCTTACTAGAATAATCTTAGCGATGAGGAAGCAGAGGCACAGAGCTAAGTACCCTGCTCAGAGTCCGACAGCTGTCGGCTACAGGGAAGGTTCCCACCAGACAGCCTATTCCCCACACTCTGACGTCTGTCTTGACAGGTCATTCAGATGAATTTTAAAAGCCAGCTATCCGAAACACCACAGTGGGTCCTCAATAAATAGGAGGTCACATTACCGCTGATTTCCTTCCCAACACAGCCAAAGTCTGCCTCTTACTCTCAACAGCCACTTTGATAATGCTTCCAGATGAATACAGGGAGGACCTGTGATTCAGCACAGCCAACGACTGGGAGAAACAAAACAAAACTCACGGCTTGCTTACTGCACAAGTGTGACGTCCAAGAGGCAGACACACGTCTGACTCATTTCTGAGTAATCTGCAGGACCTAGCATGGTGCCTAGAAAACATGTACTGACTCTACTTCATATCTTTCATCGGTCCAGCCCCTTATTATTTTATGTTCATATTTATCTTCCAGAGACAGCCCTAAACATTGGGCATCCCCAATTCTAAAACCTCCAAGGGACTATGTGGAGCCCCCGAGTAGGAAGGGGCCCTCTCACCTCCCCCAACACTGTTAAGATCTCCAAATCCTCCTAGAACCAAACCTCGGCTCCACGGCCATCCCCTGAACCTTTACTTTCGGTGACAGGAAATGCCCTCCCTTTGGTCCTTCCTGTGCCATGTCTCCCCAGAAGCCAACTCAGGTGACATACTCCCCTGCCATTAGGGCCCTATCCCCCGCGGACCCTCATGCCATGAGAGAAGCCACCCTCACCCTCTCCCCTTGGCCCACCTCTGCAGACCATGGGCAAATGCCACAACAGGGCCCAAGAGGGGCTCTTCTGGGGTCCAAGACACACAAACTGGCCTAGAGGTGTCCTCCAAACTCAGATCCTCCCGTGACGGCAGAAAAAACTCTCTCTCTTCTCGCTTAGCGTCTCAGAACTGAATCTCTCAATCTCCCTTATTCTCCCTCTCCCCCTTTTCCATTCACATCTGCCTCTAAAGGAAGAAATCATTTTTCGAAACTGACACAGCCCTGAGAAAATGGGAACAACCTGTGAGGACGGACGCAGTGGCTGCTGAGCAGTCGTCAGAGTCTCAGTGGTGACGCCGGCCCTACCGTCACCCACATCACAGCCTGCTCCTCCACGGCCACACACGTTCTTCACGGTGCTCCCTCGCTGCGATTTTTTGGCAGAAAGCACAGGAGAATGGAATGGGTTTATGAGACTGTTACAATGACAGACAAGCAGGCTGCTCGCAGAGCAGGGCCTTTGGGGAGGAACACTACACACACACACGCACACTCAAACTCATGCACACATAGATATGCCCTCCACACCCACACACACTCATGCATATGCATAGTCCACACCCACACACACTCACACTTTCACCCTTGGCCACCAGTGACCCAGGGAAATCCACTGTGGTCTTGTGGGCCAGGATTCCCCACTAAGCCCTTTGGCCACTAAAGTAACCTCGTGCCCCTTTTACTTGGGTCTCTTCTGATTCTAGGACCTTCTCTAGTGTCGTTATCCGTATCTGGACTCCTGAGTTAGCCAGATCTGAATTAGAATCCCAGCTCCACCAATTATAAGCTGTGTGACGTTGGCAAAATCACTTACCCTCTCTGAACCTCAGTTTCTTCCAGTATATCTTGGAGAGTGCTATACTAAACTGCAGAACTAGTACAAAGCCGGGCCTCAACAGATCAGCTAGACCCTGAGTCCTGAGTCTGAGCCCCCCAAGTGCCCCTCACTCTGCTTCCTTCTCCATGTACCCCTGGATCTCCTCATGACCTAACAACTAAAGGGTTAAAATCTGGCCTACAGAGGGTCTCTAGGATCTCCTTCTAGCTGCACAAAAAGCATCTAATGTGATTGGTCCCTGCCCATGGGGGTGCTGGCTGTGTTTGGTACAAGGTCCAGCAAGAAGGCCCTGTTAGTACAAGTCACCTCCAAGGCTGGGCAGCTCAGTGAGCAGCCCCTTCCCCTCGGAGTGATCACCTGTCTCCCTCATGCCAACACTCTACTCCTGATCCTGAATCTACCCACGGGGCTAAGCAGATTCCAGTACAGACGAGCAGAAGGACCCTGGGCCAGAGGCTGGGGACTCTGAGACTTAACGTCACCCATATACCAGCTCCCTATCCTGGGTAAACAGCAAACGTCTCTGAGTAAGCGTCTTCTCTTTAACTCTCTCTCCCGTCAAGAGCCTGTGAGGCATTCTCTCATTTGCCCTTCCCAGCTTTCCCATGAGTTATCAAGGGCAGGGGTCATTATTCCACATTTTATAGACAGTAAAGTACCCAAGTCAGGTGGATTACCCAAGATCATATAGAGATGGAGATGGAATTAAAATCCAGGTCTCATCTCTTGACCCTCTACTCCACCGAAATATCTGTAATTCTCATTTTACAGCTGAGAGAAAAGACACTTGTGGGATAAGTGAGTGGCCTAGGAGCACCTAGATCAGCGGTTCTCAACCTGTGTGTCGCGACCCACGGGAACCGTATTAAAGGGTTGCGGCATTAGGAAGGTTGAGAACCACTGACCTAGAAATGGAGCGTGAAAGTGAGGCAGAACTGAGCGTGAAGACCAGAACTCTAGCCTCTCAATGAGTAGATCTGGGAGACACCCTTCTAGGATGGAACTTAGCTCTGGCAGGTTCCTTCCTACCCAGACGTCCCCACCCTATTCCTGGTCCCTGCTATTTTCCAGGTCCATCAGAGATGAGCAACCTAGGCTCTGGGGAGTGACAGGTGAATTCCCAGCCCTAATTCTCTGTTCTTTGCTCAATCTGTACCCTTGGCACAGGTATCACCCCCTCCTTGAGTATCTGCACCACCCACCAATGCAAAAACCCCAGACGCTGAGAGAAAGCAAAGCAAAGCTCGATGCCAGCCCAGCCCTGCTGCATAATCTGCCCTTTGCATCTCCAGGGAAGCAGGGGGACGCAGCTGCAGTACCTGATGGTCCATCTAAAAAAAGGCAGCTCCGGGGCCCACAGACTCCCACCTGTCCTCTCCCACCACCACTCTGGGAGAGCAGCGAGGAGTTTTGCTGCTTCTTTTTTATCTCACCCCAAAGAGATCAATATGTTGTGCAAAATCAACTCCATCCAGCAAAACTCTGCTTTACACCTACCTCCATCTGGACCATCCCTCAGAGTGCTCCCCTAATTCACCGATATTTCCTCCCAGGATCATCATGGTCAATTTCACAGCCCCACATTGCCTCCCTCCGGGCTGAGCCCCATCCAGGTGGAACAGAAAAAAATCACATCCACACTCAGTTGATGAAAGCTTTGCGTCAAGTGTCAAAGCCAGAGACCCACACCCAGAACAAGGCAAGAATGGGCTGTTCTAAAAGGCAAGTTCAGTTCAGCACCCATAGGTAAGCTACCAATTATTTAACACCTACTAAGTGCTAAGCACTTTGCAAAATCTCTCTCCTTGAATACTTAGTGTAACTTTGTTTTTGTTGTTGTTGTGGGGGGAGTTTTTTGAGACAGAGTGTCATTCTCTCACCCTGGGTAAAGTGCCATGGTGCCATAGCTCATAGAAACCTCAAACCCCTGGGTTCCAGCTGTCCTCTTGCCTCAGCCTCCCAAGTAGCTGGGACTACAGGCACTCACCACAATGCCCAGCTGGTTTTTCTATTTTTAGTAGAGGTGCAGTCTTACTCTTGCTCAGGCTGGTCTTGAAATCCTGAGTTCAGGCAATCTGCTCGCTGGTCTTGAAATCCTGAGTTCAGGCAATCTGCCCACCTTGGCCTCCCAGAATGCTAGGATTACAAGCATGAGCCACTGTGCCTGCCACAGTGTAACTTGGTGTAAATGAGCAAAGTCATGTGAAAAATGCTGCCCTGAGCTCAAGAGCAAAATATACCAGGATATAATGCTATCCTTCCTAGCAGTCCCTCCTTTGGGAAAAATTGGCACTGTTCACACCATAACTTCTTCTGGATAATTTCTCATAATATACAGCTTCTTGATAACATACTCATAAGTAAAAATAATATTCATTTGTGCTTAGGATAAAAATTATAATATTAATTGTAGTGTTGGCAGTAGTAAGGGGGCATTGATAACTACAATATATTATACATTTTAATGACTGTCAGGCAGTATGCTGGGTACTATGCATACATTCTTTTAGTAAAATTACATTCTTTTAGTAAAATACATGCTTTTAGTAAATTTTCCTAGGAAAATTTATGGGTAAGTAGTATGTGTGTCAAAAATTTAAGAATAATCACTAAGAGAACAGAATATGATCTATAATAGGTGCATGGGGAAAAGAAAAAAAGGAGGAGATATGGAACTATCCATTAACACAGACAGGACAGGGACAAAAGAGGAGCAAAGAAAAGGATAGGTAAATAGAAGCCCAAAATAAAACAGTAGGAAAAAAAACTCCAGATATTGCATCAGTGATTATGATAAATATAAATGGACTAAATTTACCTGTTAGAAAACAGAGATTGTCAGACTAGATGAAAAAGTTAAACAAAAATCCAATTACTTGATGATTAGAAGACACAAATCTAAAACAAAAGCTTATCAAAATGCTGAGAGTAAAGGGACAAAACAATAATGTATCAGGCAAACTCTATAACACTACATGAAAAAAAAATTCATGTAACTTATAATCAACATCATTCAAAATTAATTTTGAGCCTGGTTTGGTGGCTCACACTTTGCAATCCTAGCACTTTGGAAGACTGAGGCAGGTAGTAGATTGCTTGAACTCAGGAGGCCAGCCTGAGCAAGAGTAAGACCCCATCTCTACTAAAAATAAAAAAAACTAGCCAGGCATTATGGGAGGTGCCTGTAATCCTAGCTATGTGGGAGGGTGAGGGAGGAGGATCACTTGAGCCTAAGAGTTAGAGACTAGCCCAAGCAAGTGCAAGACCCAATTTCTACTAAAAATAAAATAACCAACCAGGTATTGTGGCAGGTGAATGCAGTCCTAGCTACTTGGGAGGATTAGGCAAGAGCTTGAGCCCAAAAGTTTGAGGCTGCTGTGAGCTATGACACTACGGCACTCTACCCAAGATGACAAAGTGAGACTCTATCTCAAAACAAAACAAAAATTAACTTTGATTCTCAAAACAATGCAAGGTAGATCTGAAATTCCTATTTTGTATAAGGAGACTGAGGAGTTAGGCTACTTGGTCAAGGCCACACAAGCACCAGGAGCAGTGGAAGGATCCACATTCAGGCATCTATTTCTGCAAAGAAATGCTTGAAATCAAAATGCTCTATTGTTCTCAATAACATTACCTTGGAAAATAATTGGTAGATGGAAAACATGAGTAACGTTCAAAAAGTTCATGGAAAATTCATATTATGAAGAAATTATAAATGGATTTCAATTTTTGTGCCAAAATAAACTCATATATACTAACTTGTTACAACATGTCTGAACAGGATCTAGTTTGAGACGGCTCAAAGAATAACAAATCAGTCTCCAAAAGCCCCTATCAGACCAACATGAATTCTGCTAAAATTGAAACAAGAACATTAAATTTATGGAGAAGCTTAGAAGGAAAAATGGTGAAATCATTGATGATTTACAAAAAGTTTATGGGGATAATACCTCAAAGAAACCAGCAGTTCACAAATGGGTAACTTAGTTTAAAAAGTGAGATGATATTAAAGATGAAGCCTGAAGTAGCAGACCATTTACATCAATTTGCAAGGGAAAAAAATTAATCTTGTTTGTGCACTAATTGAAGATTAATGATTAAGAGCAGAAAACATAGCCAACATCATAGACATCGCGAATATGACAGGAAAGTTAAAAGTTATTGGGTGAACTTTCCACTCAATGGATGCCCAAACTATTATGCCCAGATCAGCTTCAGACAAGAGCAGAAATATCAATGGGAATTTTAACACAAGTGAGATCAAGATCCTGAAGCAGTTCTTCAAAGAATTGTAATGAGAGATAAAACATGATTTTACCAGTATGATCCTGAAGACAAAGCACAATCTAAGCAAAGGCTACCAAGAGTGGAAATGGTCCAGACAAGGCAAAAGTGGACTGGTCAAAAGCAAAGGGCATAACAACAGTTTTAGGGGATGCTCAAAGCATTTTGCTTGTTGACCTCCTGGAAGGCCAAAAACCAATCTGCTTATGATGAGAGTGTTTTGAGAAAGTTAGACCAAGGTTTAGCAGAGAAACACCCCAGAAAACTTCACCGGAGAGTCCTCCACCACAGCAAAGCTTCTGCTCATTCCTCTCCTTGAGCAAGCAAAATTTTGCCAGCGTTTCAATGGGAAATCATTTAGCATCAGTCCTAATTCGTTTCCTTCTGAATTAAAGTTTATATTTTTATCTTTTAATTCTATTTTTCCACAAACTTTTTGAAGTCTCCTAGTACACGTTCCATAAATGAGGCTTGGAGTATACATAAGGAGAATGGAGACTGGGTCATAAGTCACTAAAAAAAATAAAAAAATATGAAAGAACAATCTACTCTTTCTCAGTCCTGGAAGCACACCAGATAGAACACCTAGAGGAGCTGTAAGGAAAGCCAGTGATTTGGACCCCACCCTAGGCCAATAACACCATGTGGCTCAAACATCTCTATTTGAAAAGCTTCCACAGTGATTTTAACATGCAGCCAGAGAGAGAACAAACTATATGCATGCAACTCAAGGGCAAGTTTACTAAAAGATAGAGAGTATTTTTAAGTCACCGTGAAAAGTAGAATTTAGAAGACCCTTCAACTCATCCCTTTGCTATGGTCTGAATATTTTTGTTCCCCCAAAATTAATATGCTGAAATCCTAACCCACATGGATAGGATTAAGGCCCTTATAAAAGTGGCCCCAGAGAGCTCCCTGCCCTTTCCACCATAGGAGGACAAAGTTTGGAGTCATTGTTTGTGAACCAGGATGCGGGCTCTCACCAGACACCAGCACCTTCATCCTGGACCTTCCAGCCTCCAGCATTGTACAAAATAAATTTCTGTTGTTTATAAACCATCTAGTCCAAGGTGCTGCTGTTATAGTAGACCAAATGGCCTAAGGCATTTCCTGTCTACAATTTAAAAAGAAATACTTAGAATGAGGGGAGATGTGACCGGCTCTTGTGCCCCTCCCAGGTTATCCCTGTACTAATGCCCTTCCCTGTTTCTTTCTTTTCTTTTTTTTTTTTTTTGGCTGGGGCTGGGTTTAAACCTGCCACCTCTGGTATATGGGGCCGGCCACCCCCTTCTCTGTTTCTTAAAGAGAATACCGTGAGTCACAGAATCTCAAGGTTGGGGAGAATCCTAGGGGAAACTTAAAATGGATCCCAGACTTGGCTGATTATTAGAATTGCCTTAAAAGCATTATAAAAATATAGATTTCTGTGCCCTGTGCCTATAGGAGTCTAATTCCATATATCCAAGCTGAGCCCGGGAAACCATTTTTAACAGATACTCAGGGAGGCTTTTGGAGAAATACAATAGAGTGGAACCAGGTCTCAATAACTCCCTGTCCCAATACACAATTAAGCAAAACAAACAGAAATAAGACAAACAGACGAAAAGGGAAGAAAGCCAGCAGCAATCAAATAAGGAACTGGCACAACCTCATGCTCTCAACATCTAATGGCGAGACTGGGATGAGGGTGGGGAACTAGGATTTGGCCTGACTTGTGAGGTTCCTAACCCTGTACCATCCCTCAGCAGCATTGTTGCTAAGGCCCAAATCCTGAGGCTTCTAATTACTTCATATCTGGAAGAAACAGACTATAGGCGACTCATTATTTTTTCCCTTTTCTCACTTAACAGGGAGAAAGTTAGGGGAACAAATTAAAAACTGTAAGGAAGAGGGCTGCAAAAGAAGTGATATGGACAATTAGAGCGTCCGCGTACTCTCTCTCTCAGAAGCATAGACTCCAGGGCCCAATGCGTAATTGGGGGGAATCACCTAAACGTCAAGGCCATCCCCTATTAGAAGAGCACTTCCCCCTACCCCCACCCCGTTAATGGAATGAACCTTGGAACAGGACGCTTAACAAAATCTCGGGAGAGCAGAGTGTACCCTGCCTGAAGGAGCCCACAGCTCAGAGTCCCACCTTCCTCATCTCTCATATTCCACTACGATGTGCTCAGGCATCAGAAATCACTCGAACTTCAGCTCAGACACCAGGGCCAAGGTTTCACATAAGCTACACAAAGGCTCATACATTACCTGCCCACAGTATCAGAGCCATGAGAAGGCATGGACAGAGCTACTCACATTAAACATAAACAAGATAAAAAGGATGGTACTTACGAACACATGCTACAGGAGAAAAAATAAAAAACACAGCATACAGAAGAAGAAGAACCCTCTCTAGAAGAAAACACAACCAAAGAAACAGAGAAAAGTCCCTGGCAGTACTCAGTGCTGTAGAAGAAATTAATAAGAACACAAACAGAATAAAACAAGAAAAGTTAGACTACAAGTCAAAGAAAGCAAACCACAGACCAAAATAGCATATTTTCAACAGCAGAATAAAGTAGAACAGAAAGAATACAACTGAAAATTGAATTACTGCACAGAGGAAAATCTTGAGACTAAACAAAATCTGGGACTTTTTTGATCTTATGAACCTTAATGTAAAAATATTGCTATTATTAAAGTAAGAAAGGAGGTAGGAAGTAGAAGGAAGTGTGATATTTCTAATTTCTTCATCATTTATAGCATCGACTCAAAGGCGTAAAACTAAAATTATTATTTCATTGTTTCTAAAATTATTAATAAAAAGTAATCATTCCAATTTCTTAATACTTTTCATAACCTTAGTGCGATTTTCTCAGAAAATATGTTTCAAAGAAGAAATATTTTTCCAGACTCAGAACTTCCTTCAAATGTGCTTATCTCCAGTTAGAAAATTCAGCAAAGTAAGTTAATACTCTCTGTTAAAATCGGGATGGAGAGTGTGATCTCATTATTTTAAAATTACTCTTGTCAGTCTATGATCTGTGTATCATTCCAGCTCTGTGTGTGTGTGTTTACACTCGATAGAAAGATTCCTTAGTGGCTCGGCGCCCATGGCTCAATGGGCTAAGGCGCCAGCCACATACACCTGAGCTGGCGGGTTCGAATCCAGCCCAGGCCCGCCAAACAGCAATGACGGCTGCAACCAAAAAATGGCCGGGCGTTGTGGCGGGCGCCTATAGTCCCAGCTACTTGGGAGGCAGAGGCAAGAGACTCACTTGAGCCCAGGAATTGGAGGTTGCTGTGAGCTGTGATGCCACAGCACTCTATC
>CAUYON010075747.1:0-46201 GCA_963573935.1 Arctocebus calabarensis
AACGTACAACCTTACAAATGTATTTGATTGTTGGCTAATTTATTCACTCAAACCTGAGGTTCAGAGTGTGCAGGAGCTATGCTGTTTGACTGTAAGCCATAAGAGCCCATTCCAGAGATGGCCCTGCCCCCTACCCCAAAACAAGAATATCTGCTCAGTGAGGCCAGAGGGAGCAAGACGGATGGGTTTGCTGCGTTTCCCACTCAGTCTGTTAACGTTAGATCATGCACATTTGTGCCCCAATGGAATTGTATATGTGTTCACAAATCAAAACACAGAGTTAAGTACAACGCAACACACCCACCTGTACACAGCAGTAAATGGAACAAACATCTTTATGAAAACAAGGTCTTAGCATGGCATTGGTTGAAAACGTTACTTGATGTATTTTGTAAAAATCCATTATTTCCATCAGTGATCAATTGAACATGTTTGGTCTCAGATGGAATCATGATTGATGTTGAATGTCAAAAATCCCGGGGCTCACACCTCTGTGCATGTCACTGGCTGTGACTGTGATGTGAAACAATAGTGTTTTAACAGGGAGAAAAACATGTATCTGTGATGAAAGTCCCCTCTTTTTATAAGGAGAGCACCAAGCATTGGAAAGGGGGGACAAGCTGTCACCACATAACAGGTTCTGATAATAAACTTTCAGGCATAAAGGGTGAACGTGTTCTGTGACCTTACTACATGCCACTACTTTATGAGCTTATGTTCACACCACTCACGGAAAATAACTAAGGGTGCTAATATTACACAAACTGCAAAAATTAATCGACTTCAATAGGTGCTTACCTTCTTGACAGGGCTGAAATAGAATTGGGCAAAGGTGTGGTGTTTTGGAACTCACTCTAGTGTCTTTCCAGGTGTGAAACTCCAGGTTGGCCCCCTGTAATGATATTAGATGAGTGAAAAGACAGTGCCCTGTGAAGTCAAAGTCACTGCAGATTTTATACAACAAAAATTGTACTCTCCATAGGATGTAATTTTGAGGGCAGATGAACAGGCAGAGAGTAAAAAGAGGGGAGAAAAAGGCACAAAGACCTAGACAAATGCTAGAGATATTAACAATGCCCCCTGAGCCCATGGACGCTGCCCGGACCAGATTGTCCTGAGGAGAGAGAACAGGAGGCAGGAGGTAGGATAGAAGGGGCAGGGGGGACGCAAAGGAGAACAGAGATGGACCATGCCCAGCTCTTGACTTTACCACCTTTTCTGTCGCAAAGTTAAATAGCTTAATGTTCTACACACATCTCCTCTGGTTTCCCTGCATTAAGTACCCACTTTCTGAACAGTTCCCAGCCTTTAATATCAGGCCGAGTGAGACCTTCCGATTCCAGTCTCAGCTTCCCAGTTTTACTCAGTATTTTTGCATGGGAAAGGTGGGATGGGGTCCTCACCCACAGGGCACAGCACTCGGGAGGAGGACTTGATGCCATGCCTAGATTGGGAGAGAGTACCTTAGCCAGATCATTGCCACAGAAAGAGACAGAGGGAGTATAAGTGATAATCTGGGAGGAACACAAAACGGCAAATCAGAAAGGCATTGTCAAGTGTATAGAAAGCATAACGGGTTAAAAGCTAACTCATCCTGCAACCGCACTGCATGGCTCCCCCTACAGCATCCTGCAGTTCTGGGGTCCTCAACTATGACCCTTAACACAGGAGGCCTGCTGGGTGTTTTTTTTTTTTTTTTTATTAAATCATAATTGTGTATATTGGTGCAATCATGGGGCACAATGTGCTGACTTCATATACAATCTGAAATATTTTCATTGAACTATTTAACATAGCCTTCATGGCCTTTTAATCACTATATGAAGACATTCATATTCTGCATTTAGTAATTTTCACTTGTACCCTTCTAAGATGCACCGTAAGTGTGATCCCACCAATCACCCTCCCTCCACACATCCTCCCCCCTCCCCTCCCCTCCCTTGCCCCTTTCCCCATTTCTTGTGCTAAAACTGGGTTTTAGCCTTCATATGAAAGCTATAGATTAGCTTCATAGTAGGGCTGAGTACACTGGATACTTTTTCTTCCATTCTTGAGATACTTTGCTAAAAAGAATATGTTCCAGCTCCATCCATGTAAACATGAAAGAGGTAAAGTCTCTATCTTTTTTTAAGGCTGCATAGTATTATTCTTGATGTTTAAAACAAGATTACAGTACTCTAAACATCTCTTTATCACAGAGTTTGTACAGGAACTAAAATATTCCTTGGATTTTAGATTCAGCATTTAATGGCTTTTTGTCCCACTGTTCTTTTTAAAAATCTTAATCTTAAATTTTCATAAAAAGAAAAGTAATTGTTTATTGTCTTAATAGATTTCTAGAGTATCCTTTTAAATTGTGAAATGGTTCATCAGGTAACTGCTTAAAAGATTGAAAATGAAACATTTCAAGTTAGAATATCTTAACCAAATATTTCCATTGCCTGTAATATGTAAATGCATGCCATTAACCTATAACTAAGGCACTTAGAGGCTATGCTGGAAGTTAATAGCATGTGAAGGTACATTGGAAAAGTTAACTAATGCCAAATAAGGGCCAAAGACAAATTCTGTAAAAATGTCAATGAATACTAACATTCCCTGCCTGGAGGCCACAGCAAGACTTCACTGGAGGTGAGGATGGGGGTAGATATGGAGGTGAAAGAGTAGAAGGTCTGGGAGTAGGAAGACTTGGAAAGTGAAAAAGTACCGGTCGTTAGGGTAGGAGTTTCCACAGAGAACACCAAATGTCAAGCTGAAGTGTTTGTAGATAAAGAACTTGGGGAATTTATTTTAATACAAGGAAGTGAATCAATCAGTAACATGGATTCCTTTCAGTGAATCTACTTATATCTCTTAGAACAGATACTGCATTTGTAAAGTGAAAGGCATTCATCCTCACATCTGTTCTAATGTTAATTTGGTGCCTTTTTATACCACAAACACAGCACCAAATGAAGTACTAAAATGTTAGCTAACCCACTGCACAGCGGTTAAATGTTAACTGATGGTGTAAGGTTTCTTCGTATTTGACCCAAAGAGAAACTTCAGAGGTAAAAACATTCTCAGCCAGGATGCAGGCCTTTCTGCTGTGTAATCCAACCTTCATTCCATATTTAAATAGAAACTTCACTAAAAAATAACTTAGTTATAGGAACATGAGTGAATTAAAATGCAATTTGTTTTGATCTTTCAGACTGGTGGTATTATGACTACTCATGTCCCAGAGATTTAATCAAATGCCATTATCCTTTACTAAAATTTAACTTAGGGCCTAAGTGTATTTTCCCAGCAATTTCTGTATATCCATGCCTTCTGAACTGAGTTACTGGTGACACCAGAGAGAAACCAAAAAGAGGACTGACACATAAGAGTCTAAGTGAATTGTCAGGCACCTCCGTTAGTGAGTACAAGACAGCTCAGAGTTAATAATTACCCCATTTTACAGTTGAAGCTGAGACTCAAAGGGTTAGCTAAGTAATGTGACTCATGTCACACAGCTAGAAAATGCTGGAGGCAGGATTCAAAGCAGATCTTAAATGTCCTGAGCGATTTAAGGCACACTTATTTAAGTTAAATTTGGACATATTGGAAGCTGTGTCTTTTAATGACTAAAATATCTAACATCCTTGAGTCTTTTTCACTACTCTAACTGATAGTGATGCCAAATCTTCTAACATTAATTGAAATATTGCTAGTAGTAGATAGTAGTAGTAGGATTGCTGTGCTGGGTATAAAAAGGCCTTATTATAGTTCTCTCCTAATCAGCCGTATCACACTAACTCCGAATGAGAGTCCAGCTAAGTGATCTCAGAAGTCCTTTGAAGTTCTAAAATTCTTAAATAAAGTGTCCTCATTGAACCTAAGAATGCAACATTGTGCCCTCAAATTAATGTGAAACAATAACAAAAAATAAATAAAATGTCATCGTTGAGATCAGCAAATTGACTATGTTGTAATTTAATGTCTGTGCCTAGGAAAACCTTATATATAGATGGTCATGCAATGACAATAAGAAAATTATTTTGAAATCTTTATCCAGTTTTTCACTCCTACTTGAAATAAAACATATAGAGACACACACATTTGTAATGATTTTTGTTTCCCTTGAGCAATACAGCATATTTGGCTGAAAATATTATATTTTTATAATTTCAAAATCTTGCTTTTTAACACAATAAAGTTGTGTTAAAAGCACTAAAAAATTTCATCTAGAGCTCTTCATGGAGAAAATTACTATAAGTAGAACATAAAAGTTCCTTGAGGGTAGAATTTAGGCCTTATTCCTCTTTCTGCTCTTAAAATGCTTTACCAGTAGTCCACTTTCAATAATGACTTGTTTGAATGAACCTAAGGAAAAAAGAAAGAAATGCATAGACATGCTTGGACTTTAGGGAGGGCAGGCAGCTGTGTCAGCTGCTCACAGAAGCATCTGAAAATTCAAAAGATGTCTTTGCCTTTAGACATAGGGAAAATAGAAGGGTGGGTGGGGCAGGGACTCCGTGTTTGATGCTGTGTTTTCGGGTTTTGCACACTGAATTGCTGTGACACAGTGATTCTCAAGAAGTATTTTGGCATGGGAGAGAAGTCTCACTCCTCGAGCAAGATGTATACCATGTGAGGCAACTGGGCCAGAGCATCCTGAGTCTATACTGGGTCAGAAGGTAAGGACCTCTTGTTTAAGCATTAAAGGCATTTGTGTGGCAATGATGTTTTATCAGAATATTTTCACTTTGTCATTCAAGTGTAAGATGGAAAGCAATCATATGCAGCCAAGATACTCAACTGGGACACACCAGTCCAGCTTTGTCAGTTTTTAAATTTTGAAATCTCCCCGCACTACTCAGTTAACAATCACAGTCTGAACCACACTATACAGCCTCTTCCAGAACCCTTCGGAATCTTCCCTGACCCAGCAACCAAAGGCCGAAGGCCTGGCACCCTGCCCCTACCAGGGCTGGCAGATATTCTGAGGGTTTGGCTTCCCTGCCAGGCCAATTGTTACAAGCCTTTTGATTACCTGTTTATGTGAGCTTCTTTATGTAGTCAGAAAATTATTTTATTTAATGGCTTCATCTCCATTAAATCTGGGTTATTTCTAATCTTTACTAATTGCAATGAAAATGGATGGGTTTTTTTTTTTTGTCTAAAATATATGTATGGGTTCTTTGGGTATATATCCAAATTTAGGAAGGTTTACGCAAATCAAGTTTGCCCAGTTAGAATGAAATACCAAAGCCTTTTCAGATGTACTTACCATCTTTGCACAAATAATATGTTAAAAAACAGGTTGTTGCCAAAGCTGAAAAGCAATTTATCCTCCTCCTTATGATAAACCCTTTGTATTTCACACCAGAGGTGTCTCATTCTGCCCTCTCCTCAGTCCTGTACAGCCATTCATGTTCCTTTGCTGAGCTGTACAAGTAATAGTGATGATGCCAGCATTTACCATTTCCTAATTATTCTGTTTAAGCCAGTCTGTAAAAATGTGTTACAGTTACATTTTATAGATCTTCAAGGGCCACCAACTTGATTAGCTAACATTAATTACACTCCATTTTTCTCTATATCTGTTGATAATGAGCATCAATTCTTGGATGGAAATGACATGCAGTATACTAAAATGAGTAACACTTTTTGTTTAACAGCTCTAAAATGCATGCCCTAAATTTATAGTATAAGCCTGAAATTAAGTCGTAGTGAGAAACTGTGAGCTGAGCCTTGGACATTGGGATGCAGCTTGTATCATTTCCCTGTCTAGGTTAAGCTATTAAAGACGCAAAAAATGTGAGTAGGGAATCAGGAAAACAAACTGTTAAATTGTGAGATCAGGAAAGAGAAAAGGGATGCTCTGCTGCCTATTCAAGGAGTTTAAAGAGAGTCTTACAAATTCGCCCATCAGCTGACAGGCCAGTAATAAACCACCTCCTCCCCCAGTTCCTCCAGGCTGGTGGTGGCAGAGCCAGCAGGCTCTTCTCTCTGCCAGGTTCTTGACCTCTGTAGACCAATATCCAGACTTGACTTTATTCTGTCCCTCAGCTGACCAACTTTCAACATTTCAGCTGGTCCCATACCTGATTTCATGAAGGCACACTTGCACTTACTACAGCTGCTCCAACAAGGCTCTGTCACTCTGTGAGGCAGGCTGTCCTGCATTGGGGCCACTCAGCATGGTGCAGGTAGGGGAAGGAGGCCTTTCATCTTTAGGCTCAGACAACTGGTTTGGGGCCCTTTTAATAAGTACTTCCTTCGCACTGTGAAAAAGAGAAATAATAATACCTTAGCCCCACTGCATAATCACCTGTCAAGGTTATAGAGATGCTTCTCAGAGATAATGTAGATACAAACTGCCCTTAAACCCTAAGCAATTCAAAGTCCTAAAACCTTCCTCCTGAAGAGTTTGTCAGCCCTCTAAAAGGCTGCAGAGCACATAGATTCAGAGATGCAGCTGAAGAGGCCTTGGGTTCAAGCGTTGGCCCTGCCGCTTACCAAAAGCTACTTAAAACTCTTTTTATAACCTCTCTTTTCTCACCTGTAAAATGGGATATGCAATATAAGGACATTAGGTTTACACAAGTGCCTTAGCAATATGCCTGGCACACAGTAAGCTTTCAACAAACAACACCATTTAAAAACTAAAAAGAAGGAGGCCTAGAAGGAGTTCATATGTATCAATGCACACGTTTTGGAATGTATGTAAATATCTCTACACTGAAATTTTCTTTACAAAGCTCAAAAGTTTGTAGTCATCAGTTTTCTGCTGCTTCCTATTGCACAAACCATTTCCTGTTTCCAGGACTGCTGACACTAGGAAGTAAAAGGACAAACAACCTGGTGCAGAGGAGCCCCAGCCCCAGGAGGCTGTGTTGTCAGAGCAACAGCAACAGATCTAAACCTGGCCAGGGGTCTCTATGTCCTCCAAGACCCAGTTTTCACCTGCTGGCTGGCTCTGGTAATGGGGGCAATGGGGAAAAGGAGAGGCTGCCTCCCTCCTGCTCCTGCCTTAGAAACAACTGGCCTGGCTGTTGGCAAGGGAGCTTAGAAAATTCTATCTTCCGGAAGGTCCAGAAGCTGGGTGTCCACACCCTGTTTTCAGAGACTCACAGGAGATAACCATGGCACCTGCATAGATTATGTTATGATGTTCTAGCATTGATAGCTGTGGGCTGACCCAGGGTCTAAAATGTGATGTCCAAGCAACTGAGTGGCTGCATTATGCCAGTTCAAAGACTTTCTCCAATCCCTGCCCCAAAGTGACTACAGCCACAAGTGCAGGACAATGAAAGGACTCTGTATGCATCACTCTGCAAGACCCTCCTTTCTTCTTATCTCCCCAGATACTTGATAAGTGATAGCAATATGTTCTAATCAGATACAGTGGGGAAAAAAAAAATAGTTCTTGTTTTAAAGAACCTAAACTGCAAGTGTAAAGACAAAATGTACACACATTCACACGTGGCTTCTACTGGTTGGTTTTGTGTTAGATCCTGTGTGAAGAAACTAGAAACAGTGGCTCCCGGTAGGTTCTCTGGGCCTTCCCTAATGTGAACTTCACCCCTTAGAGTGCGTCCCCTGCAAGACTCATCTTCAGCAAGACTCTGGAGACTTGGTCCCTGAGACTGACTTCCACATCCGCCTGTTCCCCAGTTCCTGGTCCATACATGTAACTTCCAGAAAATTTACCAATGGAGCCCATACTTTCTCTCAGTGAGTGATTTTCAAGGTATCAAAGTAGTTTTCAGCACATCATTTCAAAATGAAGGTCAGGACCCATTCAATTAAATCAAAGTAGTTGAAAGAAGAAAACAAGCTTTCAAATAAAGAGTTTTGAGATTCAGTTGTAAGTCTGGCTTCACAGTGAATCACACATTCCGTTGTAATACTAATCTTGAACAAAATTTACATTTGCATCATATGTTTTCTTGCTCACCAAGAGGGCGACATGTTACTAATAGATACCTGGGGATGTGATTCAGTCTGAACTATAATTGAATCCCTGACATTATAAGGGACTTGGTAAGACTTTTCCTCTTGAGATCTATTTTTGTAAACATGATTTACTGTCTCTTGTATGCAGTGATTATGTGCTAAGTAAGGGGAATGCTGTAGACCACTACAAAAAGCTTAAATGATTTGTTTTTGCAGGAGATTTCCCCAAAGCAAAATCTTTGTCACATCGCTGAACTACCATTCACTGAGTAAGCAACACAAATATGAACTCAGCACAAATCTTCCATCTTGGAGCTTAGCACCCTAGCCTTCAGTTCAGCAGCCCCTGCCTCCACCTTCTCCTCTCTGTTCTCATCATGGCCTGGGGGACCCTCACATCTGTCCCACAGCCTCTGAGTAAAGACTTCAAGGAGCCATGAATTACTCTAATCTTGAAACTCCTTTTGTGATGTGATCATTTTCGTATTTATAATATGTGTGTAACGTATGCACGTTAGCCCTGTAATACAACCAATAGCCCTGTCCTTAATGCCTGGGTGTAGGAGTTTGGGAGCATCTTTCTTTTTTTTTTACAGTTTTTGGCCAGAGCTGGGTTTGAACCTGCCACCTCCGGCATATGGGGCCGGCACCCTACTCCTTTGAGCCACAGGCACCGCCCTTGGTAGCATCTTAATACAGCTCTTTTTAAAAGTACCCAACACATGATTTATTATTATTTACCCTGCATTTGATACTGTAGTCATAGTCCCAAATTTATTTTTATAGCACTCGTCAATGATGTCATTCCAATAAAGGAAGGAAAGGGGGATTGCATTGAGGAAGAGAGCAAAAGGAAAAAGATTCCAAAAGTCAAACTGCCGCCCCAAAATTTCCTTTGCTGAGAAGTGAACCTAAAAGCAGTTTTTTGTTTTTAATTCCAAACACAAAAATCCCACTTATTGCCTGCTAGTTGTGCTTAGTTCATCGGTCTCAGGATGACGGTGTTCGAGTGGCCCCATCTCCCTATGACCCTCCAGTTCATGTTGATTCAAGGCAGCACAGCAAGACTTCAAGATGCTTTGTCCTGTTTGAAATCATTGGGAAAGTCTAGTCTGCATGGTTGAATAAAAGATGCCAGTTTGTAAATAACGTTAGCCATTAGAAAAAAAATTTTTTTAGAAACATATTTTTAGAAAACATTTCAAAATACATGTATCTATCATTTATTTTTAATTGGAATTAAATTACTTCTCAACTTCACAAAACTAAAAAATGCTGTCATTTGCTATATCTTTTCCTTTAAGGGTCAAAAGAGGCCCCCAGGCTGGATAGAAAATCCTCATGCTGGTTTAACCTCACAGTTTGTCCGACCAGGACCTGACCTACACAGCAATAGAAGCTTCCATGGCCTAGCAGTTTCAGCCAAACACTTCAGGAACCTGTGTTCACCCAAAAGCTTTACAAGGGAGTTTTGTAGAGTTTGTGGTCTCTCCTTCCTAAATTAATCTAAACTGCACTTATGATAAAGAGGTAAATACCTCTTTTCCCCAATACTAACATGAAATTCTGTCTGATACAGATCCTCGTTGGGGCTGAGGGTTAAGTGCTGCAGATCTTGAAAGAACTGTGTCCAGTGCCTTTCTGCCAGTTGGTGCCCTCCCAGTTGCTCCCTCCCTCTTCAGCACCTCCCAGCGCTGAGGCACCTCACTTCTCCTTTCCATCCACTCCCACGGTTTCTCTGCCAAGCTCGTCTCCCAGGGCCCGCTGCAGAGCTGGACACAGGTTCCCCAGCCTCTCCTCATTCCTCCTACCTCCCAAACAGATTAGAAAAAGGACAGTTTTAATTATAGAAAGGTCACAGAGTTTTAAAAATTACCAACATTGGGGAAATCACAAGGTTGCCATAGAATCTCAAAAACTACCAACAACAGTGGTTTTCAGAGCCTGGCCTCATTGATGTTTCAATAGAGACCTGGGTCAACTACTTTGAATATTTCCTAAACATTCTTATTAATCTTTTGTGTAGTTAGAGGTCCTGCAGGCACTTTATCTGTTACTGAGCTTTGCCAGGCTCTTGGGGTCCAGGCCTATTCCCTGACCCTTTAAAAAGGAGTCACTTGTCCTTCTGCCCCTCGAGGCCTCTCCCTTAGGCTTTCGGCTATTTGTTCTGACCTTCAGTTTGCCACCATGGTTCCTCAGAGAGCACCTCTTGGTTGAGTTGTTAGAGATCAGTCCTTACTGCCTCTCCTCCAATTCTGTGCCCCTGCTGGGTATCTCTGCACTTCTGGCACAGAGCAGGACGCAGGCCTCCTGTCACTGAGTTAAAATCTGCCCAGTAAGGCAATACCACTTGATGATGAAAAACTCCATCTCTGCTGTATGGCATTGGGCAGGCAGCTTGAGCTCAACAATCCTCAGTTTTTCTCAGCTGCAAAATGGGGATACTAATAATACTCTATCATGTTATTGTGAGGATTAAGTAAGGCAATGATTATAGATCTGATCTGTATCAGACAGAATTTCATGTCAGTATTGGGGAAAAGAGGTACTTAACCTCTTTATCATAAGTGCAGTTTAGATTAATTTAGGAAGGAGAGACCACGAACTCTACAAAACTCCCTTGTAAGCTTTGGGTGAACACAGGTTCCTGATGTGTTCCTTAGCCTATGCCTAGAATGCAGTGACTACTGTAGTAAACATTGACTATGATGATTCTTACCAACACCTAATCACTACTTTTAGTCGGCCTCCTCTTGTCATGCCTTTAAGAAGTCTGCAGGGTGGTAAACTGGGCACTAAAAATTATAAAGCAATGAACTAAGTCTTAATGAGAATATGTTCAGGGTCCATTAGGAATGCTGAACAAGAAGCAACTAAGTAGAAACTGATGTGAGCTGAGTAGGAAGGGACTAGAAGGGAATCTCATGGGGGTAAAAGGAGGAAAAGGGTTCCTACTCGGGAAGAAGAGTTGGTGCTGGAAGCCAGTCCTGCCCACAGTGACACTTGGCTGGTTCAACAATTGCTCTGATTTAACCAGGGGATCCAGTCCCCTTAGTGGCCATGTGGATTAAGCAGAAGAAGGCACTTTGGTGCCCATGGACATCCAGCTCTCAGCTTCAAAGCTCCATCTCCAAATGAGCCTTTCTTTGAGATGCCATGCTTAACCCAAGGAAGGTACAACTTCCAAATGACTGTTTTCTATGTATCTTGTGCTCCTGGGCCTTTATAAACATCTCATTTAGTCTCCCCCAAATGACCTTATATGGTCATCTTGTGTCAAATCCTGGCTCCTATGATTTCTAGTTTTGCATCCTTGGACAAGTCAAGTAGTGAGAGGATGCTGTGCATTAAAATATGTGAAGCCCTTAGAACAGATGGTGGCACATAGTGAGAAGTCAATAGTGGCTGTCATTCTGCCACTCCAGCCTCTAGTTTCACATCCATTTGCAGAACAGTTCTGACTGCTAAGGCAGAGACAGCTGGCAGCTCACTAGAATTCATGTCCTCTTCTTCCTGGGCATGTAGCTGCTCTGTACTCCCACCTCCCTAGCAGTTAGGTATGACTGTGTGCCTGAGTTCCAACCAGTGGAACCCAAGCTGAGGCGGCAGGCACCCTGCCTCATGAACTCTAGCCCCTACCCTCCACCATTTCTGTTACGGCATTTCATTTAGGGCAGCTGGAATGGAACCGAGTTGAAGACGGGACCCAGAATGACTGACTGCATGGAGTAGGACCATCCCCTCAGCCTTTCCACTGCACACATCTGCCACATAAATAAGCACACATGCGTTTGGCTGGTAGCCTGGCCAGCCCTGACCAATGTAACCCTGAGCTCAGTGAAGAGGCAGCCTTGCAGTAAAATGTGAAAGATACAGTTGTTGTCTATCAGCACATTCCACCTTCCCTCCTCCTCCTCTCCGCAAGAAAACTTGTTCTGTGGAAAATCATCAGTCCATACATGCCCCAGTCTCCGTGCCCTTGGCCACAGTGACTGGTTCCAGGGGAGTCACCTGACCCAAGGCAGGCTACTCAATCATTGCTACATCTTATGCTGAAGCTTTCAGGAGAAAGGGGATCTCACCTTTTTGATGGGATTGCTGTTCTAGAGGATGAAGATATTTTAGGAATCCTAGTGGTCATGAAAAGAGTTTGCAAAATAAGCTCTTGCATTAATGTTTGATTCACATTTCCCAATTACTTTTGTCAGTAAATCTCCTTTTTGTTTAAGATGATTAAAGCTAGTTTTTCCTAGTACTTGGAATTGCAAGTTAGTAATTTATCCGCTTTGCCCATTGCCTCTGTTTGTTTCCCTTGAGGCCTCTGGCAGGACACACTCCCTCCTCCCTGCCCTAAGAGCCATCTTGATAAGCCCATCCTCACAGTACATAAAATATTAAAATTCCTTAAATAATCAATGACAATAATAGCCATGACCTCCACTTAGAGAATAGTTAGGCACATGTGGTCTCAACAGATAATGCTGATTCTTAGGGCGGGAGCCTTGCTGTACATGCTTTAAAAAACCAAGCTCCTGTTAGTAACAACACATTAGAACTACCCATTTTTACTTACTGTCCTGAACTTTTGTCATATAAAAGATTTCTTAAACTAAGCAATGAATCTGGAGGGTTTGGAAATTTTTACAAATTTACTTTATTTTGTGTTTCCTTGTAATGGAATTTGGTTCTAGGTGTTTTCACTTAAAGCAACATAGTTGCAACTCCAGAGATTTGCAAAATGGGAAATAACAAATTAATTTTGACCATTAGCTAGACACACTGTTCTCCCAGCCTTCACTTTGGTCTTTTGATCAAGTACAGGATGTCCCCAAATATGTGATGGGACAGTTCTGTAAAATATGTAATCCACTTGTTTTATCTCAAACACTGTAAGGTATTACCAGGCTTTTATTTTTGAACTGTATTTTGAATTTTACTTTGAAATTCTTACTTATATAAACCAATCCCTTATCAAAATAGAGAACAAAAGCCGCTTAACTTGTCGCTATCATTTTCTTTCATTCTGGGAAAAACCACCTTGGATATGGGACAACCAGGTTTTCTTTCCCATATTCATTTCCAGGCTTTGAGTTCATTATCCCAGTGAAAGCACACTTAGGAAAAAGAGACTTTTGTAGCCTCAGCTCACGTCTTGAACGTTCCTTTCTCTCACTGTCCCTTGCCCTACACACCCCAGCTCTTCCAAAATCAAGTGCCAAGAGTCCTAACCCCTCCCCACCCCCGGGAGGCAGGGGCTCTAAGAAAGGAGTTTTAAATACTTTGCTGGTGCTGGGGGCAGGGGAAAATGAGGAGCTCTTGTTTAATGTGTACAAAGATTCTGTTGGGGATGATTTAAAGTTCTGGAAATAGATGGCGATGGTACACACGTTGCGAATATGATCAAAAGCCACAGAATCCAACATTTTAAAGTGATCAAAAAGGTCGTTTTAATGTCTATTTTGTCACCACGAATAAAAATCGTGCTCATGCTTCCCGTCCCGTGTACTTGTCTAAATTACTGCACACAGACGCATCACTCTTAGGGATCCAGCAGCTGCCCAGAACCGCGCGGACAGCGAGGCCTTTGAAGCTGCGCGGCTCAACCGCCCGACGCCAACGGTGTCCGCGCACGCGCAGGACGAGGCCCGGCGGCGCGGGGTGGCTGCGGGCGGGGTCGGGAGCCCGCCGGGTGTCGTTCGCGCCCCCTCCTTTGTCCGCCGTCCTCCAGGAAGGCCGCGCTCTCCGGTTTCTGCCCGCTCCCGTAGGGTGCGGAGGGATCACGTTACCGGATGCGCGGCCGCACTGCCCACGCGGACACCGGCCGAGACACGCGCGCACCGTCCCCGCGCACGCGCACTCTCACACACGCCGCGCGCGCTGTGCCGGACGTGGGCGCTCACCAAACAGTTCCCAGGCCCGGGAAGAAAGGGAGATGTAAAATCTGTTGCCAGGGAGAAAGAAATGGTATGTGGACAACTGGATACAAAAGAAAAGTTTCACCTTTGCTTTCTACAGCTGCAAGGGGAAGCTTCGATCGTGTGGAGTCAGTACAAGTGAGAAATGAGACATGGTCATTGCCAAGGGAAGCAGGCTTGCCTGGCTCTTCCCCGTAGTGAAACAATTAAGGACAGAGTTTCAATATTGGAAATAAGTGATTTATTAGAAAACAACTAATCAACATAGTCTTTTCAGAAGTGTTTTTACATGTTCCTTCAATATAGATTATTTGGGCATAGACCTAAAGGCAGCTAGGTTGTTAACATAGTGTCCACAAACGGTGTCTTTTTTCCCCTTTTTCGTGGCTTTTAGACAGTTTTCATTAGCTTAGCTAAATTCCACTTTAAAGTGAATTTATTCTAAATGTGTTTGCATAAAATTACACCTAGTTATGGCTCAGAGTATAAATCATCTTTAATTAGAGGTATTCTTTATGGTATTTTAACAGATAGAATAATATATTAGCGCACTGGAACTGAGGTGCAGACATATTAATAGCCTTAATATCATACTGCCAGAAACAGTCACCTTTGCAGCCTTTAATCATCTCCCAGCCTGCTCTTTCCTCTGCTCTCAGGTGAGCACAGGGTGGGTGCCCCAGCTGCTGGTCAGACTGGCTGGGAAGTGCCCAGGGGGCTGTCATTATCTTTCCTATATGTACATCAGGAAACAGATTGAAAAGTATACTTTTTCTCTTATGCAAAAGGATTAAGATTTTATTAGTTATTTTTGAAAATTCGTTCAGGATTCAAGAAATAATCAGCCTGCCTCTCTTCACCCACCTTCACCGGGTGCAACACATGTTGGAAAATCCTACCTCAGGCCCCATGATGGCCCAGACGGCTTCTCTAATTGAAGAGAGGCAAAGCAGAAAATAAATTGACTTCTGTTAAGTGCACAGAAGGCCTCCCTACACATGTTGGGGACAAACTGAAAATCAATTGTTGATAATATTTCTTGCACATTGAAGTGCAGAACCTGTTCTCCTGTTTCCCACCTCTCCCCTCAGAAAATGTCTGATTACTTGATTCTTGTTATTTCAGAAGTCCAGATAATAACTGACTCTATTTATGTAACTATTGCTATAATCTAAGCATTACGTATTCTTACCTTACAACCAGGATGTCTTTAAATCTGTTTCGTCAGTAAAAACAAAGACAAAAAGTTCACACAAATTTGTAACAGTCTTTCACCCAATACACTTAACACCGAATTGTACTCATTCAGCCTTGTTACCTAGGCATTTATTGTCTGAATGAGTAGGTACTTGGCAATATGTAAGTTTAAAGATGATCATATCTAGGTTTTTAAAACAGAAATTTAATAAAAGTGTTCAAAAATTCTCTCAGATCCCTCTGGGACTGGGGTGGGGGAGGAAATGCATTGTTTGAAAGCTATTTCAGAAGGGCATTTTGTAGAAAACTTTGGAAATCAGTATGGGCCTTCAGTAAACACTTTTAAATGAACATTTCATGACTTTGGACAAATAAGCTATGTACACACATACATTTATATTTACATTTATTTATGCATAAGTAAATATGCACGCGTAAGCAGAACCTTTCCCTCTATTGAAGTCACATTGCTAAAGCTGTGGAGTGTCCCACACTTCAAGCTAGAGGGTTTGCTGGAGGCACCTGTTGCCTTATCCATCACACTTCTCCCCAGATCTCTACCTAGACTCAGAAAACAATGGAGCTGACTAGTGACCACACTAGGATGTCATGATCTGCCTGAGTAAGTTGAGGGTCTCCAGGAAAGATTTCTTTTGACTAAAAATATGCTCCTCACCAATGGACTTCTTAAAATTTCTATTAGTTATAAGCCTTTAACAAACACACATGTTTTGGGGGAGGATATCATTATCAATTGCTAACCCCTTACTAGATTCACTGTGTATAATATCTGAGCAGGAATAAATCCGGGGTCAGGAGCTGTGTTTTAAAGCAGAAAATACATAAAGAGAGGAAAAACTAGGACCTTGCACTAGGAAGCGGGGAGGGCGGCATGCAGGTTTAACACACCTAGAGACACAGCCATCAGGGCAGAGGGGGCTGAAGAACCAGAGAGACTCAGCTAGCAGGGCAGACGGGGCTGAGGACAGCTCTGCACAGCACAGAAGTTTGTCCAGGAAAAAGAAACCAACATAAAAATGATTTTTGTAAACCTGTAATACTGAAATATATGTTTCAATTATATTATCTACTTTTAACAAGGTGAGGAAACTGACATTCTCATATACTGATGGTAATACTATAAACTGATAGAAGATTTGTGCAAGGCAATTTGGTAATAGATAGCAAAAGATTTAGGATTCTGCCTCTGTGATGTAATTTCACTTCTGGGAATCTATTTTGTATAAATAGTCATGAATGGACAAAGATATAGATAGCAATATTACTATTTCAAATGGGAAAAAAATAGAAGAATGAATTTTAGGCTGGGCACAGGGACTCACGCTTGTAATCCTAGCACTCTGGGAGGCCCAGGTGGGTGGATTTCCTGAGCTCAGGAGTTCAAGGCCAACTACTCGGGAGGCTGAGGCAAAAGGATCACTTGAACCCAAGAGTTTGAAGTTGCTATGAACTATGACACCAAGGCACTCTACCTAGGGTGATAGAGGGAGAGTCTGTCTAAAAAAAAAATTATGTTATTTTATTTTATTATTTATTGTTAATTATTTTATTATTTTTTGCTTCGCTGTAATTTCAGTAATAAACACGAGTCAATTATGTGTTAACAATTCATCAATAAAATTGAAGAAAGTTTGTCCACAGTCAGTGAGCTCCTTTGGTATCTACTGATTAAGAGGATCCCTTTCAGGAACTTTATGGGAACTACATGTCACAGGAATGCATAAGTCCAAGGACACAGGTAAAACCTGTGTGCAAGTACTCTCAAGACAGTGCCTCACCTGACATCAAAACAAAATATTGAAAATTTCGGTGAAATGGTCATTCCTTTGAGTAATGTTTTAAAAGTTTTAGTGAATTCAAATATACGTAGCACATTTCTAAAACTACCATAGTATATAAATGGTCTCTCATTCACTTTTTAAAATACAACCAAATGCACACAAAATATAGGCAACACTTTGCATTTGCACACTCTAAACTTGGAGACCTCCTCTTGTGTCTAACTTCTCTTTCTTTCTAGGGCACCTTCCTCTGTGGAATAATCATGCAAATAGAAAAACATTGCAAAACATCATCTGTCCTCAAACCAGAACTTATTCAAATTTGTATTAAAACATCAAGGAATAAATAAAACTGTCTTTATGAAGTCCTATGCCGGCTTAAAAATGACAGTTTGCATGACTGCTCTCTCACAAACATTTATCTCATGACATGATCTTTGTTTCTCAAGCATTTTCAAATATTTTATCCCTGAAACCTTCACCCAACTCGTTGCAAAGTTTAAAACCACCTCCTATTTCAGAATGTTTACACATGGTTCTCAAACATGCTAGGAACTGGCAGACCAGCCTCCAGCTGTTTCCACAGAGGCCCTAACAGTGGCTGTTTCACATTGTGATGTTTCTCCAACCTAAAACTGTTATTGCCCTAGACTGAGACAAATGTTTCACAGCTGAGCCTAAATCCAAATTGAATTTAAAAGTTTATTGGGGAACTGCCAAATTTACAACCATCCTGACCTGTCTGCCTCTGTTCTCTGCCGGTGTGTACACGTGCAAACTTGTCTGAGAAGAACTGGCTTAGAAAACAAGGCAGAAACTATCTAAGAAGCATTCCCACAAGGAAATAATCATTTTATTTTGTCCATACCAAGAAACTAGTCAATTCAGTGGGAGAAAAAAAAAAAAGCAAACATTTTCTTTAAAAAATTTGTGATGAGTTAGTTGCATGGTTTATTTTGGTTAATCATTAAATTATCTACATAGTTGAACTTGAATCCAAATTCTCATAATCTAAGGAAGAATTCCCTCCTGAGTAATGTTTTAAGTTATAAATACTTTGCTGTAATCAACATTTAAGCATATTGTTAAAGGAGACTAATAAGGAGTCATAAACACTTTAAGTGGGACACCCTCATAGAATTTGTTTTAGCCAGTAGCTATGGAAGAGCCCGCCTATATTCCTTTCCCTGAGTGCTACAATCTCGGCCATTCCACCTTTAACTGTTTTATATGTTAGACTTCCAACAACAAAAAATGCAACTTGACAACTGCTGATCAAATCTAGCTTTTTATTCATCTCACACCTGTACAGTATTACACAAAGAAATGAAAACTGGGTTAGACCAAATCTAGTTAAGAGTCTATCAACTGTGGCTGCTTGTCTGTGAAAGGGCTGCTGTGATTTAGCACGTTGCACCCTTTCCACCATTGATTCCCCTAGGAATCAACTGAGTGCCAACTGAGTAGGCACTGAGTTGAGTCCTCAACTGAGTGCCAGTTCTTGGCTTTCTTGATTGTTAAACTAATTGATATAAGGGAGAAAATGAGGAACAATACTTACATAACCCTCAATGTTGAGCATAATTCATTCAGTTTTTCTAAACTATGTGAATGAAATTTCTTTGCATAATTCCAATTCCACCCAAAGCTTCTAAACTGTGAACTAATTTCGTGATCTAATTTTGGAGGTTTCCCAAAGTTAATCTCTGCATTCGTTATCTTTTGCTTTCCCTATGTGTCATCTTGCTTTTCCACATTTCATTAGCTATCAACACCAAGAGAGACAAAGTAGAAGCTATTTCTATTTTATCAAGTCTCTAGACAATGGGAAAAGATTTTATACTACAGAAGAGTTAGGTGATTCCTATACCAATATTTTGGTAGAGTATACAAGAACAAATAATTATAGACAACTATATTTTAAAATAGTTTTAAATAATCCCATGGAGGACAATGATTTCACTAAATTTGGTTTTCATTTTTAATTGAAATGAACCTTTGTGTGCACAGGGGTCTACATATACACAATGTAAAATGAAGTGTGGTTAGAAGGACATTGGCTTTTGTATCTTATAAGTCAGGGGTTCAAGTCCTGTTTCTCTACTTGCTGACAGGAAGTCATCTAACATTGCTGAACCTTAGTTTTCTCATCTAAAATTAAGCTAACCGCCCAGGCGTGGTGGCTCACTCCTATAATCCTAGCACTTCAGAGGCTAAGGCAGGTAGATTGCTTGAGCTCAGGAGTTCAAGACCAGCCTGAGCAAGAATGAGATACCATCTCTGCTGAAAATAGAAAAATAGCCAGGCATAGCGGTGGGCACCTGTTGTTCCAGCTGCTTGGGAGGCTGAGGCAAGAGGATCACTTGAGTCCAAGAGTTTGAGGTTGCTGTGAGCTAAGATGCCTCAGCACTCTACCCAAGGCAACAGAGTGAGAATCTGTCTCAAAAAAATAAATAAAATTATAGCTAACAATGCTTGCTCAATCTATTTGGAAGGCTTGTCATAAAAATCAACAGAGATAGTATATGCCAAACTTTGTAAACTACATGTATAAGGTCTTAATGTATACTGGTAAGTAATGTAATTTTATCAGTAATTCAATATAAGTTATAGGGCAACTTATTCAACTTTACTGAGCCTATATTTCCTCATACATGAAATATGTAATGGACTCATGGGGATAGAAGTTATATTATAGTGTAATCTTTAGGGGGGTATCATCTACCTTTTTTTAAGTAACATATACTTAGCTTGAAATAGTTTAAGCAAACAAAAAAAGTATATATTATTTATTGCAAGTAATCATGGAAAGGGCAAAGAAGCAACTGAGCTTCTAGAACCAGAAGCTTGAATGCTAACAAGACTAGTGCTTTTCTTCCGGCCTGTTGTTTTTATGCTCTCACAACTTCCAGCACTCAGCAGCCACCAGCTACTCCTGTCTATACACCTCTTAACTTTGCTACAAAGAAACAACCACTAAAAGAAACTTGAGCTACAGTTGCCCTCCTCCTTGCCCCAAGCCCGATGCCAGAGAAGTCCCAGACAAACAGCTGTCTGGTTGGCTGAGCTCAGGTCAGAGACCATGGATGGTGCAAGACATGGTAAGCAGTATTTTAACCAGATGGTTAGAGTTGAGAAAGAGGCAGTTTTCCCAAAGAAGAGAGAAGGTGTCCTCAGAACAGAGTTAGGGTCCTAGGCAGTCAAGGCAATGAACGCTCATCATACAAATGGGCAGAGAGTTGACCCAGACTCTGGCCTTCTTTCTGCCTCTCTAGTGAGGGTGGCCTTAGGCCAACTGACTAAACTCTGCATTTGGGGGAGAGAGAGACAGACACAAACCCTACCCTTGCCTCACATGGTGCATGCAAGCGACGAATTACAGAATAGATTTACGTGTGCCTTAAAAAGTTCAAAGCACTATGCCAATAAAGGATAAGCTGAGTTATGCTCTAATAGTTCTCTCTCTTAGGGAAGTACAGAAACAAAGATTAAGACCACTCTCTAGCTCCATTTTGTTAAGGAACAGCACAATCTCAGAGCTTTTTTTAGAGTTAAAATTTTGTTCATCACCTAGTAAATTATGCATGACATTTACTTGGGTCAACCCCTGAATTTTTTTCACTCATAAAAGAGCAATTTTTTTTTTTTTTTGCTATGTACACATTGTTGGCTATATTTGAGAATAAATATCGCCTAAAGAAACTGCAGAAGAATAACAACACAAATAGAGATTCCTTGATCCTACACTAGTTTAAATATTCCGCCTCAGGGACTGTCCGCAGTTTTCCATTCTTCAACAATTTTCTCTGAGTCCTGCCGACTAAGGAAGCTGTGTCTGTTTAGCTGTCCCTGTCCTATGGACTATTTGTGACCCTGTGAGGGGAACCGAATCCCTCCCTGCAGTGGCTTCAGGTGGTGGGCTCCACCCAGCTGCTCTGCTGGGCCCCGTGGCACTGCTCCGCAGGCGCCTCCCTCTTTCTCTCCCTGCCCCTCTAGGCCCAGCTGGAACTCTCTGCTGTAGGACATCAAGCCCCTTGGCCCTCTCCCTTTGATTTGAGGAGTCCTTGATTTTGTGCAAATATGTGACCTGACCATATTCATTGGCGCGTCCTAGGCACGGCTGTGTGTGTCTTCTCAAGTTGCTGCGACGTACGGTTTGTCGCTCCAAAGGATTAGAACCTGGGTGAGTGCCAGTGTCTCTGCGGGAGGAATGGGCAGTGACCTCCCGTGCTGCCAGAGGAAAAGCTGGAGGCAAAGTCCCCTTGCCCCCTGGGTCTCTGATCTGCCCAGGAGCTGGGGTCCAGGAACGGCCTTGTCTCTCAGGGGCTGGGGTGTGGGGCTGTGACGGATGAACACCTCCTGCCCATGGTGCAAAGGGAGAACTAGAGGATGAATGCTGAAAATAATACCCTGGGGTGAGGGCCAAGGTCATGGCGAGTGAGTCCAGATCATCTCATAAATTAAAGTAACTTGGGAAACTGGGAGCCGAGTTACAGAGCCAGGGAGCCAAAGTGAGCACTGCCGAGCTACAGAGAAAGCCAAGAGCGCACAGAGGGAGCCAGGGCGACAGGCCACACTGACCAAGGTCACCTAGGTGTGTCCACTCCTGGCTGTCGGCCCCTGCACTGGATCGACCCCCAGGACCCCAGGATTCCTCCAGGGAATTCTGATCTCTGATTTAAAGCTGGTCACAGATAGGCTGGAAATGCCACTCTTCAGTTACCCTAATCCCAGACAAGTGGCGGTACGCGCAGAGTCAATTTCAGGTTTAATCTTGTTACCTTCCTGCAAGTAGAAGCCCATGCGGTTCTGGAGCGGCCCCGCGGGGCATCTGGAGCCTCCAGGGCAGAGAAGCCCGCAGCATCCGCAGGTGCTCGCCTCGCGTCACGTCTCGTAGTCACATCACGTCACGTCACGTCACGTCACGTTTCGTCACATCACGTCACGTCTCGTCTCGTCACGTCACGTCTCGTCACGTCTCGTCACGTCACGTCACGTCACGTCACACGGGGAAATTGAACTTCCCCGCGGGCCGGCCTCCGGCGGGGCTGGGCGGGGCCGTTCCGAGGAGGTCCTGGACTGCACCCACCCGGCGCGTCCTGCTCTCCGCTCCCCTTGCTGTTGGGACCTGTTCCTACAGGCCACAAGCCGCAGGATTCCAAGGGACATGCCAGCGCCTACTGATGGTCTAGATCAGAGTTCAGTCGCCAGGCCAGCCTCTCTGTTAAAAAGTCAGTGTGCACGTTAGTCATAGGCCTGAAAAAATGAAATATTTCAAAACCCCAGGACTGGCTCATAGAAAGGTAAAGTGGTATTCATGCCTGCTACTTGAACGCTAAAGATTGTTTAATTCTTTTAAAAATGTCCTACAGAATCCTGGAACACATGGCGCGCGACCCGAAGTTTAGAACCTCACTAGTAATTTCAGTTGATTGGTGACTGAGTTACTCTTCCTATGTTATTTTGCTTTGAGATGCCACAATTTGGGGGTAGGGGGAGATGCCTTCCCTGTCCTCTTTCCTCTCTGCTAGAGAGGGAGGGTCATGGCCAGGGAGAGGTCCCATGTCCTCACTGGCCTGAACCACCTAAGTGGATGGAGACTCAGGAGACAGCAGGAGATAAGGAAGGTCCAGGCGGCCATGAAAATCCAGACTGGACTGTAACGTTCATTCCCAGTGCTTTCTAGGGAATATACAAAACGTTTTAGACTCTGAAGGGGAAGAAACAAGAAAAAGTCTTTAATTTAAAAAAAAAAAAAAAAACAAGAAAAAAACCTTCTTTATTCAGTCTCACTGCCCATCGAGGAAAATTGATCACTTTTGTAAAACCTTTTGTTTTCTGGTATGAAAGTTCAAACTTGGTTGAGAATTGCATTCCCTTCTTTGTACCCAAGAATTTATATGTGCTTTTTTTTTTTTTTTTTTTTTTTTGAGACAGATCCTCAAGCTGTCCCCCTGGGTTGAGTGCTGTGGCATCACAGCTCACAGCAGCCTCCAACTCCTGGGCTCAAGCCATTCTCCTGCCTCCACTTCCCAAGTAGCTAGGACTACAGGCACCTGCCACAACGCCCAGCCATTTTTGGTTGCAGCCGTCATTGTTGTTTGGCGGCCCGGGCTGGATTCAAACCTGCCAGCTCAGGTGTATGTGGCTGGCGCCTTAGCCTCTTGAGCCACAAGTACTGAGCTTGTGCTATTTCTCTTAACGCTAATTCTCTTTCTTTCAAAATTTGAGAGTGTCACTAAAAATGGTTGAAGCACAAGATTTTCTTCTATCCAGTTACCAGAAAAAACAAAGTGACCAGTATGTGTCTCCTTTTGGGTGAACCCCGAACTCCTGAGATAAAATAGCATCAAGGGGAAAAGCAACTCCTCTTCTAGGCCGTGGTTTTAGGCAGGAACTGTGAGATGCTGAGGAGGTAACAGAGCACATACAACTAAAATAAGGAGAGGTGGATGGTACCCATGGCCACCACCGCTGCCTGGAGGGTGACCGGGATTAACACTCAGTCCCAGAGTGCTTTCCAGGATGTACCTTTTGTGTTGTTTGGTACAAACACACTCGCTCTGGCGTCCAGAAGTGAGGTAGACTTATGTGTCTTATGCGGGACCAAGAGCTTTTTTTTCTCATTTTCTTTTGTGAGGTAAAGCAGTTGCCAAAATGATAAAGAGAAAATGAAAAGAGTTGAAATGCTAAGAACACTGTATTTGGTAAGTTCAGACCTGAGTTTTAGTCCTTATTCTGCCACTAAATAGCTGTATGACTTTGAACAAATTATCCACCCCTCTCAGGTTTTATTTTCCTTACTTTATCAGAGGTGAATTCAAGTATATTTTCTCTAAAATCTCTTCAGGCTTCAAGCGTCTGTAAATATAGTGACCAATCCCAGCAAGAATGTTAAGATTATTACGTGAGCAATTAATTCTCAAGTGTGAATTAAAGCATGGATTTCAATGGCCCTCTAAGCACGACTCTAGAATCGTTTTATCAAATCGCTACTAGGAACATCATGAGATAGAGCCTTAATAACAGACCACACATTCCAGAAAGCAGGAGTAATACCTGCTGGACAAACTGGTTTTTATCTGCCTAAGGAGGGCACTAGTTGTGTTCAGCCCTTGACCTCTGTTTCCTCAGTTAACCTTTGCAACAATCCTGTGAAGTTATTAGTATACCCATTTCACAGAAGAGGAAGCTAAGGCTGGTAGGGAGTAGTTTCTCCACGCTGTTCAGCTCAGACACAAAGCCACACTGCGCTGACTCTGTGTTCATACTTCTGAGCATGGTACCCTTTCTAGTGGACATCTCCCTAAAGTGCCTTTTTAGAGATCTTCTTCTAATTGGCTGTCACTGTGAAGTTTCAGTACCACAGATGTACAGTGTATCTGTTTATGTACTATATGTAGACCTGTGCTTTATGCATAAGAAGAATGTGATTCTTTCTTTCTTTCTTTTTTTGTTTTTTTTGCTCCCAAAGAACCAATTTCGTCCGCCTAAGGAAGAAGGGGCAATATGTCTCTGGTTGAAAATGTACTAGAAATGATTAACTTTTCTTGGCAACAAAAGGGGGTAAAGTGGTAGAAACCTGCGTAGCCTCAGTCTCACAGGCTTCGTTTTTAGTCCTGGCTCTGCCTCTTAAACAAATTGCTTCATCTCTTTAAGCCTCTGTTTTGCTCATCTGTAAAATTGGGATAAAAATATTCCCTTCCCCCTTGGGTGATTGTGAGAATTACAGGAGCTAATGAATATTCATTAAGAGCTTGTGGAATGCAGTAGGTGATCTCTAAATGTTGGCTAATTAACACAGAAACATCCCCGTAATACAGCCAGTCTTGAAATCCTTTGTTTCCTGGAGGTGGCCTTATTGAGTTCTTTGACGTCAAGAGAGGTTTTACGAGTCTTGGGGAACAGCTACTTCTCTAGGGTGAAGGCTCTTCAGAAATTACTGTTCAATAGATACAGGCTGTCCTCCTCAAACCCAAGTCAAGTCTTCCACACACTTCTGAAGGCCCTTCAGAGCTGATTAGACTGAATTCACAGGCAGCATTTGCCTGATATAAAATATGCACAGCAACACTATCTTAATTAGATGTACATGTCTCTGAAGATATAAATAAATGGTTCCTTTTTGATACGTCTGATTTAATAGCCTAATAACAGGGGAATGTTGCTGAAATATAATTCAGGGGGTGAGGGAGAAATTAATAAACTCAAATATTTAAAGCTCAACAGCAATTAACAACCCATTTAAAGCAAATTTCCGAGTTTTAATTTTATTTATCCTTATCCAACCAGGACTAAGCCTGGGGTTCCTCGTTTTCACTTTCACACCTTGCACCTTGCAAGGTGCTGGGCTTGTGCTGGGGAGGCATTGTCAGATCCCATGATGCCAAGGCAGGGGACATAGAAACGCAGAGGTCCCAGCAGAGGTGCCCCACGCACAATGCTTCCCATTGCCCTCTTTACTAGTTTTGCTTTTCTCACTTCCCTGGAAACTCAGATTTTAATCTGAGTGTTACACACATATGGTCAAATGCAAAACCAGGAAACGTTTTTTAGGGTCCCCAGAGAGACCCCAGAGAAAGTCCAGGTTGATGACCTCTGGTCCATTGGGGCACAACCCTGAGTCCTGACCGCCCCCCCCCCCCATGCTCATGCCCACGAGTGTCCAGGCACGTATGCTTAGAAATCAGCTAGAATGAGAACACCCCTTTTAAACTAATATTTCCTAACATTTTAATCATTTATCAAATTATAATTTGGCAGTAAAAATCACTTTATACAAAAATAGTACACACATTTAACAAATCAATCTAATTTATTCAGTTTGCCTTTTCATTTCTCCTGGTAGTTTTGTAAGATGTATGGCTTCAGTTTTCCCAGGTCGATTTTGCTTAGCTCATGGTAGATATCTGGAAAACTATGCAACTTGGTGTTCTCGCCTAGAGATTTTAACATTGAATTTGTGTCTTCACTCCTAGAATGAAGAACTCACTTATGCCCCTGGATAGGGAGGAGTATTTTCCCCCTTTCACCTGTATCTGACAAGGAGGAGCTGGGGCAGGAGAGGTCAAAGCTTGTAGGCAAATATGATTAAGGGGAGAATCTCGAGTAGAAGATGGTCCCCCTGGGGGTGGTGGAAGGACCCAGGGTTGCAGAGAATCAAAGGAGCCAAGCTGGCTTCTTCCACAACAGTTTCTTCCACATGAGCTTAGCAGGGGACAATTCAAAAGGAAGAGGCCTGACAGTGGAAAGTGGCAAAGATCCTTCAAGATTACCCTTGTGTGTGTGGAGAGGTCACTGCAAAGGTGCCCTGGACGCGGCCCCTTGTTGCAAGGGCTGCACCTTTTAATTGGAACGTCACCATCATTATCCTGTCCCTCTTCTGTTCTTATCCTGGGGTCTTTCCCAATTAGATTCTCTCCAAGAATTTGCAGTTTGGAATTTTGTGATACTAACTTTCTCCTACTCACTTGAACTAAGATGAAATCAGGATGTTGAAAATAATGTTTTGTGGGTGGCCATCATTAAATGTTTGACAGAAGCAAGGAGAGATGGACAATGGGGTGGGGGGACAAAGCAGGCAGAGAAAAGCTTTGCTAGACATGAAGTGCCTGCCAGCGTTCTGAGGGGCCATCAGCGCCGGCTCTTGGTCCTGGTGAAGGCTGGACTACTCTAGATACTGATTATCCAAAGAGTAAATTCTCCTTTTTTTTTTGATGAAATTCACATGGGTCATGTTAGTTGTATCAAAAGCAAAACAAACTTTACCTAGTCATAGTAACCAAGGAGAGCTATAGACAATATTGGGCAACTCTAGAATGTTGCAAAAAGAAGTGGAACAAAGATGAGTTAAGTTCATCAACAGATAATAACCACACAGTGGGACTCGGTTTTTAGAAACCACCAGAGAGAGTGGGGATAGGACCATCCCTGTGTTGGGTGAAAGTGAGCACAGTAATGGAATGTCCAGGGCGGCAAATGGACCTGCGGACAGCAGCTCATTCCATAGGCGTGAGGCTGTTCATCTAAGATGGTGCGTTGGTTTCCTAGAGTGGAAACTGAGGTTCTGGAGAGCAGAAGCCCCAAACCAAGGTGTCAGCAGGGCTGCACTGCCCCCAAAGGCTCTTCCAAGATCCTGTTCCTCACTTCCGCCACTTCTGGGGACCACAAGTGTGCCTTGACTTGTGGCCACATCAGTCCAGTCTGTGCCTCCACCCTCACACCAACTCCTCTTCTTTCAGTCTCTCCTTTTCTAAGTACACTGGGCATTGCCTTCAGGGCCTGCCCCTTTGATGATCAGGGATGATCTCATCTCAAGACCTTTGGTTTAATGACACCTGCAAAGGCGGTTTTGCTAAAAAAAAAGTCACATTTACAGGCTGCTGGAGTCAGGAGATGAAACCGTTTGGGATCCCCCATTGACAGCAAACAGCAGGGGAGGAACACTCGGAGTGGAACGTGGAGCTTGCGCACCTTGCCCGTTACATATCATAGTTAGTGTTTGCTGGTTTTCTTTTAATTCGACTTTCTCTGGCTACACAATGGCCAGATTATTTCTAGGGGAGGATTTTGTGCCAGTCAACTGGGCTGCTCAGGAAAGAGAGGTGGCCAGATCTCTCAGTAGGGTTTGAGCCAGCAGAGTAAATCCTTCCGAGGGACAGCCACGCTAGTTGTACCACAGGCTCCATTTGTCCCATTTTAACACTTGAGCTTGAGGCACGATGTTTCCTCATGGAGATGTGAGACGGGCAAGGAAAAGCAGGAAGCCACAGGGGCCCACCAGGGCAGGGCGGGGCTGACATGGCTGCAGAGGCTGGTTTGGGAGCAGTGCCCAGTGATGGGGACACGTGGTGACGCCAGGCCGCAGGCAAGCCACCAGCCAGCAGACAGGGTCAAAGGTAAATGAGTAGTCATCAACCACCCAGAAGTGGATAAATAAACTGTGCATATGCCGTGGAATGCCGTTCAGTCATAAAGGAAGACTGAGACTTTACATCTTTTGTATTTACCTGGAAGGATTTAGAGAACAGCCTCCAAAGTAAAGTATCACAAGAACGGAAAAGCAAGCATCCAACGCACTCAATACTAATATGAACTAGTAGATGAACACCCACACGTTCACATGAGAGAAAAACACAGTTAAATTCAAGAAGCCAATAAAGTTCTATTCAAGTAGGGTTTTTTTATAAAAAAATAAAAAATAAATTCAAGAAGCCAGAAGGGGGAAGGGAGGACGTGGTGTGTGAGCTCTCCACCTAACAGTTACAATGTATACACACACCTCCTGGGTGAAGGGCTCAACTACAAGTTGCACGTTACCTAACAAACCCAAGCAATGTAACCTAAACATATGTACCCTTATATTAATCCAACATTTTAAAAACTTGAAAAAAATGGTAGGATGAAGTCATATGAAATAGTGGGGAAAAAATAGTCATTATGATATGCAGATAGTATAGAAATCCGGGAAAAGTATGTATTCAGTTTTTCCTATTAGTTGTTTTTGTTTTTGCTTTTTTGTGTGCAGCCTCAAGTAGTAAAATGATACCTGACGGTTCAGAGAATTAACAGAAGAGCTGAACAGTCCACTTCAGGGCCCAGCATGGAATACAAGGCTAGACACAAACTCAGCTCCATCGCTGATCTCTGCCATTCTTCCACAGCTCTGCAGTTAACGAGCAGCTTCTCCAATACTGTCCCAGCTCCCTTCCCATTCAAGTTTCCGTTCTGGAGAGAGAGTTTGATTGGCCCAGATGGCAGGTAAGCACTGACGGCCTGTGGCCTAGACATAGCCTCTGTGGGAATATTGTGGGGCCGGGGAAGTCACACCAGCTAGGGTCTCAGGCAGTGATACTCAGAGTTAGGACGGTAGAAGGTGGCTAGAGACACAGGGCCTTGGCAACTAGACTGGGGCTGGGAATTGGGCTTCAGACTGCAGGGACCAAAGATGGAAAAGGGATGGGATGGGTGGTAAGACCCAAAGCACAGGGAGATTTGGAGGTAGAAGAACACAGATCTGCTTTTGTCTAAGGACCTCTTAGCACTCTTAAAAATTATTGAGGGCCCCAAAGCCTGAAACATCTAAGAAATTTACATATTCATTCATTTTAAATATAGGGTCTTGCTGTGTTGCCCAGGCTGGACTGGAAGTCCTGGACTAAAGAGTTCCTCCATCCTCAGCCCCCAGAGTGGCTGGCATGACAGAAGCACCAGAGTGGCTGGCATGACAGAAGCACCCTGAGATACTTTTAAGACAGAGGTATTCAGGCAGGCATTCCACTGGTTGTCAGAGCTGAGATGTTAGCACTCGCAGGCAGCTCCTTCTGGGAGCCTGTGGGACACGCCACAATGTCCTCCCAAGAGTGCGAGGGAAGAAGGTAAATGACATCTCAGTGCTATCACGAAAGCCTTCAGCCACGCTGCAAGGACCTTGCCCAGGGTCCCTGGAACACTCACTCCTCGGGCACTGCTGGTGTCCTGGTTCAGAATCTGATCTCAGAGCACAGCTGAACCTGGCTCTGCCGCAGCTGGCTGGGCAGGTATCTCATTCAGTAACTCCGTTTTTTAGCCAAAAATGAGGTGCTAAGGGTCCCTTCCTTGCGTGCGGAGGACCAGAGACAAAACACGCAAACTGGTGAGAACAGCATGGAGTGAGCAGTCGGAACGTTCTCCCTGTGATACAGCACGGTCCTGGCTCACAGCCTGGGACGGAGATCCCAGGGCTAGCACTGGCCCTGAGGACTGTCCCTGACACGGGGTGGGACCAGCTCCCCACACCAGAGCCCGGTGTGCAGGTGGGGGCTGCGTTCTCAGTAGCTGCTGAAGCAACGCTATCCAAGAGGAGATGCGACTGGTATCTCAGCAAGCATGATCATGAAAAAATATCTGTTTTATGGTCTCCATGACTTTTATTGCTGAGATACACGTCTCTCTACATGAATCAATAAGAATGTGAAATTGGGCCAATTTATGAATATTTCGTATATAACAAATCCAAGGTTTTAATGCTCAGAAATAACCAAAAGTCCATCAATGTGCCTCCAACCCCCAGAATCTTCCTCCCAGCCTCAGCTCAGCTGGAGCCCCAGAACCTGGGGCAGGTGCTAACTCTGGGCCAGCTCATCTGATACTTGCTCAAAACACATCTTTGCCAAGGAATAGTCCACATTTCTGTTCATAGCCATGGTCACAGTGGTAGTAGTCACAGCAGCGGGGGCCACGTGAGCATCTTCCCCGCGTCCTGCCGGGGGTTTCACTCTAACTGCTAACCCTTACCACATTTCTGGGAACTGTGCCTTACTTCCATCCTACGGGTGGGAAAACTGAGGTTCTGAGAATCTCATTCACAAGCTGGGCATCCTGATAGCCTTAAGGTTAGAGCCTAAGGCAGGCAGTCAGACCACAAATCCCGGTCAGTGCCCTGCTTTGATTTTGGGTTTCCACATTTTTTTCTTAAAGGTGATTCTCAAAAAGTTTAAAATCCGAATGTCCTCAGTGAGCCAGATGAACAGGCTCCTGAAGCCTTGCTGTAATTTGTGTCACTTCTTATCACTGCAGCCAACATCAAATTCTATCAAAGTATGGAAAAAATCATTTTGATGTTTGCATTTGCATATCCAAGGATTGGAGGATGGTTTATATAATCAAATTATGTAGAGTTGTGAAAAGGGAGCATCATTTAAAAAGCTTACAAAATTACTTTGAAGACACACATTAAAATCTAAAGAACCCATCGCCTCCAAGATCTTTACCCAAAGTTAAATGCTAATTAATGATGACGACTTTGTCTTTATCGCTGGCACCCTTCCCCATCTCTGCCCTGTCAATATCACAGCTCAAATACCACTCCTTCCCTCCCCCCCTTCTACCCACGGCCATTCCGTGCTGTAATCACAGATGGAATTTTATGCACAACTAGCTGTCCCCCTCATTGTTGATCAAAAGGAGCAGCCTGAAAAAAAAAAAACTGGAATTTGCTGAAATTCTGATTTCTTTCAGCAGTTTTATAGATTTTCTAACTTATCTTTTATTGACTATGCAAGGTCTCTGGTCCCTAGCATCTGTTTGTTGCAGCTGGGAAGAAAGATAAATTCCATTTTTTATGCCACTGAACCAAATTTAAGAGACAAACAGGCAGGCCTCGGTGGAAGAGGACAGCAGCACCTCCTCCCCAGCCTGGCTGTTGTTCTCAGTCCCTCTGGGGACAGGACGGGGGCGGAGCCAGCACCTTCCAGCCTGCCATGTTCCTCAGCTTGGACATGAGTGTGTCCAGAACTGCCCGTCTGGCTGAGGGCAGATGCCTCCTCCAGACAGGGGCTCGGGGACTGCAGCTCACAGACACCAGCTTCAGGGAGGCTACTTGGTATACATTCACAAGAAAAAAAAAGAACACATAATTTACAATTTCTCAGGCAAGAATTGTGCCTGGTCACCCAGAGACATGATTATACATCTCAGACCTTCATTATAATAATGGCCCTGCTCCTCCAACTTCTTAAAACCTCAGCTGCTCGATTCGGCCTCTTCAGTTCCATAACTGTTTATAAGATTAATAGACTCTGATGCATAATTGACTCTCCTACCAGGACAAAAAGAGAGAGGGAGTTTAATCATAGCCCTGGCAAAAGTAACATTCCCATAAATGAGACGGTGTCTGTCCACATGGACGGGATAAGAGGTAGGGGACAGTCGCCAGGGAGAGAATAGGAGATGGATGCAGGGGACAGCCCTGGGCAGGACAGTCTTGGCAGTTGATGGGACATGTCCCTTCCATAAAGGAGGCTGTAGTGGACAGCATAGAAACTAGACCCCATTGCACAGCTGGATGGGATCGGGAAGAGGGAGGAGGCAGAGGGGGGTGCGGGCCGGGACTGCTCTCTCATGTCAGGAGCCCCTACTGCCCTTGTTGGGGTTAAGAGTCAGTGTATCACCCCAGGTCCTGTGGAAGGCGGGGGCCAGGCAGGATGCAGGGCCACTCCCTGGAGCGGTGACACTGTGAGCGGCCGTGCCTGGGCTGGCCGGGAGTGGGGAGGCACCCTCAGGGTTCTGGGCTTGCATCTGAGTCGCCTGAGTGCACAGAGGCCGCCACCTGTGCAGAACGGTCGCTCGGTGGATCTGGGGCTCAGGAAGGGGACAGCCCCAGCCGAGGCGGAACAGGGGCTGCTGAGGGCTGCTGCCTCCCTGTGCCCCGTGCACAACTGCCCCTCTCCTCAGGGCTCGGGTAAACATTCTGCAGAGACACCAGGTGGCTCACAGTCTTACAAGAACAAAAGCCAAAACATCGAAAAACAGCTGGGAGACAATGCTGGGAGGAGACTGCAGTGGACAGTGGCGACGGCTAAGTCGGGGAGACCCGCACGCCCTCCTGCCCCGGTGTGTGCGGGAAGAGCGTGTGGCCCCTTTGTGCCTTGTCATCAGATTTGTTTTCCTTCCTCTTTGCCTTAAATAACAGCTGCCCCTGCTGGACCTTCCCTCGTCTGCTTCTTCCCCAGCTCCCGTAGAACCCAGGAAGGGCGGCAAAGATACATCTCTCACCTCCGCCTGTCCTTCCTTTCCTCTGACCACCAGCTGCCCGCGGCGTGGAGAAGGCTGTCAGGCCACCGACTCACACACTCCCTGGATGAGAGCTTGCGGAGGAATAAAGCCGTAACACGACCTCTCAATCTCAGGGGACTCAGACACCATCTCTGGGAGACCTCACGAATCCGAAAGGTCTGGCATAAAGACGCTTCCTGCCACATCAACTCTGCATTTAATTATTTCTATCCCTTCATTTTCGGAGGGGAAAAGGAGTAGAGTCTGACAAAACCAGAGTCAGAGACGCCCCATTATGAGTTCATTGGCTTCTGAGAGCTATTGGTCATTTTCAGTAAAGGGAAAAACAACAAAGAATTACAAGTTTGGTTTTGGTGGACTTCAGTCTCCTGGGACTGGAGCCCACAGTGCCCTAGCAGTGGATTGCTTTTCTCTTCCAGAGCTACTAACTACATAGAAAGGTAACTAGCGCGCGCTGTGGCTGTGTGTCAGGTGGAATTCCACGAGGGCTGGAGTAACAAGAGAATGAAGAAGTCTTTTTGTGTCCACTGTGCACGAATCCTTCATGCTATCTCTAGGATGGACACATTATCTCTGCTTTTCTTCAAAAAGAGACATTTCTGAATTTCCCATTGTATGTTCACTTTGATCAAGGCCAAGAGAAAAAAAAAAAGAAAATTCTTAAGTGCCTGAAATCGGTCCAAAAATAAAGAATACTTTTCATTTTTCCATTTAATGATTTTGGTCCTGAAACTCTAGGAGGATTATCTTTGTCTTTTGTTGCATTTTTTGTTTTTTTATTTTTTCTCAATTATTAAATATCTGAACTTTGAAATACGAACTGAATGTCTGACTATTATCATTTCTCCACCCTTGGAAAAATAAATGGCATTATGTCACTCATATCAGCAGGAAGAAATGGAGTTTCATAGGAAGGAAATTTATGTTCAGCTGGAAAAAGAAAAGATGTTTAAGCCATTTATTTTTAGCCACCTTTAAAAAAATATATTCGAAAGTACTAAACTCAATTTCACATATCCAGAATGGTATAGTCTAATTTTAGCATATTAATTAACAATAAAAGTAGTGTTTTGCCTCTTACAAAGAAATAAAATAATTAACTTACTGAGGAAATGGGGTCATATGATTTTACTTTGAGAGGGTAATGAATGACATTGAGTAACTGTAACAAAAAGGTTTTGCAGAACAACTCTGGCTGTGGAGCCTGTTTGGCATTCTTTGTTAAATATTTGACTGAGAACCGGCTTTTTCCCTCTGCAAATGTTACCTGTCTTGACCCTAAGTAGGCTGCACACACTTTAGCAAAGCAGGGCAGTGTTCCTCCAAATGCTAGGTTTGGGGGAGGCAAGGGTTTGACAACTTTCAAGGATTCCTGGAGTGTCACTATACTCCCTGAATCGATAAATACGTGGGCTTGCTAAGGCACGAAGGTGCTTTCTACCTGCAGAAGGAATTCCAACATTTTGTATTTTACATATTTTGGGCCTCTGAACTTGGAATACTTTGTTACACTTCACATAGCTTCATTCCCTGGGGGATGGGGGGAACCCGGTCTTTCAAGTGGCTATTTTAAAGCTAAGTGCATAAATATGCATGAGAGGTCAGTATTACCACAAGATGATACTTAAAACGTTCAAGTGTCTCCTACTAAGATTTTCAACTTGTTCAGTGACAGCAAATCAAAGTCTCCAGCTTTTGGTTGCTGAACTTTGCCTTTGATTGTTCTTTCAGAGTTTTCAAGGAAATGAAATGGTTTGGGGATCTCAACCGGCATTCATTCATTGGTTTGTTCACTTATTCCACAGATGTGTCATGAGATGCTTGACTGTGTGTGTCCAGGTGGCACAGATTCCACAATGCAAGCTTTGTAGCCGGGACCCTGGAGCTTGGGTCACGGAGTTTGCAGGTCTCAGATCTGGATCTGAGGAACAGCGAAGTTAAGTGGTTTTCCCACATCACGCTGTGTCGTGTGGCGAAGGCTGGAAATCAGACCTGGTGCCCCAGGCTAGGCTGTGTCCAGTGAGGGAGGACCTCTTGGAAGGTTGGTGGGCCCAAAGCAGAGGATCATACTGGGAACCACAATACTGAAGAGTTGTATTTTGACCCATTTCTTCTAGAACTTAGTATCTCAATGTGGAAATGCCATAGAGTGTTCTGAGAACCTTGAAGGCTCTTAAACGTGACATTCACCTTCAGAATTGACTCCACTGTAGCAAGTTCTAATGGAGAATACAAAATTTTTGGCTCTAGAATTAAGTACCTGTGTGGCCCTGTTCTCCATGGAAATGGAGAAATGGCAGCGAAAAACAAAATGGAGCTGGAAAGAGGGAAACAGGCTTATCAGTAGCCTTGCTTTCCACCCACCCCCCTCCCTGGGGTGGAAATATCAACCAAGTAGCTCTCGTGTTCTGACAACATTTTTAGTCCAAATTAACAAAGAGTAAAGAAAAAATAGTAAAGTGTTTGCTCCTAGGCTCCAAGTCTCTGATTTACAGGCAGAATCAATGCAGAGCGAAGTAGGCAGGACCCACCCAGGCTGCACACACGCCCAGGTGCACCTGTGCCACGGCACACACGGCTGCCCGAGGCCTGAGGTAACCTTGCTTGAGGAAGCCACAGTAGCAGAGAACCCTGGGGAAGGCAGAGCCAGGCTCTTCCAAGGACCAGGCTAGCCTGCCCGTGGAGACGCTGACCACAGGAAGAGCTCTGCCAGGAAGCGCCACGTTTGAAATCTCCACAAAACACTTTCTAAGATTGGACTTCAAAATTTCTCCTTTGCTCTTCTGCGTTGTCATTTAGGCATTTAGCAGAAGAGCCTGCTCCGGAGGCCATCTGGGTTTGGCTCTGTGCCCCTCCCATCGCTGGCTATGGGGACTTGAGCAAGTGGCTAACTTCTCTGAGACTCAGTTTCCTCCTAAGTAAATTAGGAGTTAGCCCCTGTACAGCTTCCGGGGTTGTCAGGGCTAGCGAAGGCCACGTAGTGCATCTGGCTTCGGAAGGTGCCCAACAGAGACCCAAAGTTCATCCTAAGGAAAAAAATTCCTCCATGCATTGAACTCACCGCGGTTGCACCAAAACATCTAATAACCATTATCTCATTCCCAAATCCATTCCCTACATCCTCTTACTGCTTTGCTATTAATAAAGTTGCCAATTTTTAAAGTACATTTTTTTATTGCTTCCCTCCTCTCATATTATGATTTGAGTTTCAAAAGAACGCCTTTCCTCTGTCAACTCCTCACCCATTCAGTATTTTGTCCACCTTAGAAGCTCAAGAGGTTTGCTGACAGACTAACAGAATGATTGCAGCTTCCCAAACCCAAGCCTGTCCTTTCGTATAAATTACTGTCTTCCCCAAACACTAGCATGCAGGGTCAGGAGGGATCCCTGAGCCCATAACCGTGGGCTATGGATACTCGGCCCCAGAGACACAAGTAGACCCCCGGGCACACAGCCAGGGCCACGAAACGGCTGTGCCAACCTCCTGGGCTAGAGAAGGATTGAGTCGTGCCACGTGGAAAGGGCGGTTTCCCCAGGACGGTCTGCAACAGTGCTCTTTGTCATCCTGTGGGGAATAATTTCACCATTCCCTGGTAACCAACATATACTTTCTGTTTGTGATCCTGCATTCATTTGCCTTTATTGAAAATCTTTTACTCAGGTCCAGGGACTGACCTTACCTGCTTTCACAAATCACACACACACACACAGACATATATACCTCTCCGCCTCGCCTGGGACATCTATCTATTCACACTCTACAAATTGAGCATTTCCTCAACTGCCCATCCCTCCGGGCTGCCCGTTCATCCTGAGTCATTCACTGAACCCAAACGTGCTGAGCCTCTGTGAGGTGCCGGGCTCCGGGCTGGGCTTGCTCGTGGGTCGGCTTCTGGGCTAGTTCTTGGCTTTCCGCCTTTCCTGTCATCCCTCAGGAGCCCTTCTGCTTACCGCTCACGGAGGTGCCCACACAGAATATAATATCCCATGACAGGATGTCTTTCCATGTGAGAACCAAAATAGCTCTGGCCTTTGTGTGTCGTGTCCCTTCTAAACTCACGCTGACATCATGTCTCGTCTCCCCTCCCCTCCCCTCGGCCTCCTTACAGCACACATTGCGGAGGACCGTTATAGATCTAAGTTGACTTTTTTGGCTCCTTTATTTGTAAGCTTTAAATCCATTCATATTTTTTCTCTCATCGCTATTTGAACTACGTCCCTTGTGGGGAATCAAATGCAGGCTGCCTTCTTGTGTTTTTCAATCCATTTTCCTTTTGCCAGAGAGGCTATTAAAGAAACTATACCCAGGCTTGGAAAAGAAGCTCAGTTACATTCTAGGAGAGTAACACCATGTAGTCTTGTCTTAAATAGTGGCCTCTCTACTTACAAAAATTTAGAGCTGGATGAGACCTTGGAAATCTGGTTTATCAAGCATTCAAGGCTCAGAGAGGCAAGAACTTGCCCGAGATCCCACAGGGAGCCCATGCCTGAGTCAGATTAGCACTCTGGCCCCCTGGCCTCAATGTCGTTTGAGTATTTTTAAAGTTAGCTTTTTGTTTTTTTATTGAAAGTGTGTATGTAAAAGAAAGAACAAAAGCGACTTGTAGTGCCACATCAAACCAGACACATTTCCAGTGTTTCATGGCAGCAGGACGCGCTAGTCCTTCCCAGATCTTGATCCCCATCTATTGTTCTTGACTTTCTGGGGGACTCTGTCAGCCCACACTGGCTCAACTGCCCCCCAAACCCGGCAGAACCCCAGTATCTCTTCCCATCTGTATTAATCTGTTATAGTCATGGCCTGTCTGCGTCAGACAGTCACTGGCAGTTACCTCTGCTGATGTTGCCTGATCAACTGTTTGAAACCTCTCTCTAGGGGTTATGTTTTATTTTTGGACGACTCTAATTGTAGTAAGTTTTTCTTCCAATCAAACAGGCTTGCCTTCCTCTAACCATCCTCAATATGCCCATTTTTCTCTGCACCTTTCAAATGGACGTGGCTTGCAGGCAAGCATTACCATTGAAACTCAGGAGTCCCTCTGGCCCCTTCTCCCCCGAGTTTGATCTCAACCTTCTTGGTCCCTTGGTCTCCCTCATTTGTGCTCCTCACTTTTTTGCATTTTTCATTGAAATCGTCATTAATAGCCCAGTGGGACCGACATTTGCAGCTTTTCCTTGAAGCTTTCTTTCTTCAGGATCTTTGTAGCATCGCCCTTCTGTCTCATGGGTCATAACTGTCCTCAGAGGGTGCTGCCCCCCAAAGCAGGAGAACACAGGCTGAGCATTTGCCCCACGTGGTTCATCCCCTTCAGTTTGGGAATCTCATCGGACGAATCTAAATGGCCTCAGTTCTGTCCTCTGGAGCAACCCTGGGTACATCTAATCCCTGCTAGTATTTTAAGAGTGTGATCCTATTCCCCTTGCACGGCTCTTCCCTCTCCTGCACTCTTTAGAGGATGGATATAAATGTTTGTGTCTGTAGAGATGTTGCCTGGCCTGAGCATAGAACCCTGGAGCATTTTCTTTCCTTTACTGGAATATTCTATTTTCATCAGAGCAGACTCAGACCCACCGGTTTTGTTTAGCAGTACTGTCATACTCTGAGCTTGCCGCCATCCAGATCCCTCCACCCCTTGCCCCTCTTGTATGAATTGCTGGGAAGCTTGAGCTCTATTCTTCCCTACTCATGTCACGTATTTATTTTTGAACTCCTGTGTGTCATGTTCCCTGGATTGGTTATTCGAGCTGGTGGCGAGAATCTTTTTGAATCCTGACTCTTTCGTGCACCTTCATGTTTCCTCCATGCTTTTATCGTGTACAAATTGAACACATGAACATTTTGTGTGTCAGAAGCACAGATGATGGTTCTCAGCAAGGGTGCAAGAGAGTAACGATTTCCAATGAGTTTGCCCGTACCCTGGGCTTGAGCAAATCAGCAAGAGAATGGCAGGAACAGGGACCTGGCTTTCTTCTTGGCAGGGAGGGAAGTTACAGGTGTAGAGGGGAGAAGCCTACTGGATGGCAGTCAGCAGCTTCAGTGCACTGTCATGTTCATTTCAGTTTAGATGCAGGGGTGAAGGCAAAGTCAATTGGAGGCACGAAGTGCACATGTACATTGATGCGGTTTCCTTGCTCTGTCTGCTGAGAGGGCGTCGGAGCAAGGACAGCCCGATAGCACCAAGCACATCCTGGGCTCACATCTTGGTTTCTAGATCCCATTATCCAATAAGAGGAAGCAGGGCTCCTTGTAGAAATGGCTGGGTCTAGGGCTGGCTCAGGGAAAATATAAGATGAGCCTGCAGCACTTAGAGGTGGCACCAAGTGAGAAACTGCTCAAATAACAGAAGGATAGAGGCACATCGGAAGGCCAGGAGCTGACTGTAGAAATCTGAGCAAAAACGGAAATGGAGTACTGTATTATAGCTTGATGTATTAAATAAATAGACCTTATACCTGTAATCCTAGCACTCTAGGAGGCCAAGGCAGGAGGATTGCTCTACTGTAGGAAGTTTAAAACCAGCCTAAGCAAGATACTGAAAATAAAAAGATTACATAGGTGTGGTGGTGGGTGCCTGTAGTTCATGTCACTTGAGAGGTTAAGGTAGGAGGATCGCTTGAACACAGGAGTTTGAGGTGCTATGAGCTATGATGATGCCACTGCACTTAAGCTAGGATGACAGAGCAAGATTCTGTCCCCCCAAAATATACAAATGTAGATATAGATGAGCCCATGTTGACTCCAGTAAATGATTGAATAAATAAATAAATGAGAAAGGATGAACACATGTTCCAATGTGGAGTATAACTTCACCCCCTACCCTACACTGCCCCTGAAGGTGGCTGGACTTGGCGTCTTGCTTCCAGAGAATAGAGCATTCCATAGAAAAGAAGGAAAGCAGCTTTGCTCTGGACGAACCTGGCAAGCACTTCCCAGCCAGGTGACTGCGGTTGCTGTCATCAGTGATAAATCATGGACAGCATGTCCCCTCACTGCAATGGGATGAGAGTGACATTTCACCTCTGTGGTCTTCCTCCCCAAACCCATTTACTGCAGTCTATTCATGAGAAAACCTTCATAAAAAAAAAAAAAATTGAGAGACAATCTACAAAATAAAATAACTGACCAGTAGTTCTCAAAATTGTCAAGGTCATCGAAAGCGAGGACAGACTGAGAAACTGTCACAGAGTAAGGGGACTAAGGAAAGATTACAAGTCACCAAGTCCAGCTACCCTCAAGGCAAGGTAGGTGGTGGGTGAAGTTAGTAGCTGGGACTACAGGCAGCTAGTCATATATCTAAGGATGTAAGGTTAATCCTCTCAAAATATTAAAACAATAAAAGAAGAGCAAAGAAAAGAAATAACTTTAGAGAAAAAAAGTGTTCAATCAGACAAGAACAAGAATTCTGGGATACTGGCCCAGTGACCTCTTGTCGGTTGCCCACCTGACCACAGATCTTTCTACCTGGGGGCTTCCTCCAGCCACTGAAGACGCATCTTTGCCACCGCAGACCCTGGTGCTTCTAAGACTGAGTTCTCCTGTACTTATCCAGACCGAGTCCGGCCATTGTCTTTGATTTTCTATTGGTAGGGAGTTTCCACTGAGAAATCAAATCCACCAGTATTGAAAGCTGCACATGTCCATATCCAAGACCCTCAGGAGGTTTCCCTGCACCATCATCTTTCCCTTGTTTCTCCATCATCAGACTCCCGCCATCCCCGTGCCTAGACTAACAACTTCTAGGTTACCAGCATGTCTCCTCTCCTTCGTCTCCAAGATCCAGCCCGTCGCTGACCTGTTTGCAAACCTGTCACCTGTTTCCATTTTCCATTCACATGGCACGTGATTCTGGTCACATCCTCCCATCCCACCTCTGCAGAACTTCCCTGGCTGTTAGACCATTTTCCTTGCAAGCCCTAGTCACCTACAACTCGTGATCTTCATGGTTCCCCACTGGGACCCGTCCTGCCTAAGATTCAGACGAAGTTCGACCCTTCTCCAGTTTCGTCCAGCTTGCTCCCCAGATGGGTCCCCTTGCTGGGACTCAGCCGCTCTCACCACCCAGCTCGCCTGGCACAAGATGTGCTGTTTGTCATCCCTCCTTCCTCCTGGACATCAACCCACACCCTGCTCACACTTCTTCACACTTTTTAAAGAAGTTTTTGAATCAAATTCCCTGAAGGACTCCACATCACCCCAGCTATTTTTAGTGAATCCTTGACATTTAGGAACAGCCATAATGTATTTCTTCTTCTGTTTCTGTAAGTCTTGCTTTCTGGACTCTTTGAATGTAAGCTTTTGGGATTCAGGCTTTGTGTCCTTTTACCACTTATCTTATTTATATACATGTACTTTGGTAAAGTGTTATTTGAAATACTTTTTTTCTATATAAGAAGCTTGAAAAAATGTTATTTGAATACAATGAGTGTCCCATTAAAATGCCATTGGTTTTTTAGTTTGTTAAGCCTGTGACCTTCCTGGTGGACTAATGAAAATAGCTGCCTGATTAGAGTTTGACGCCTTTTTGCTCGGTGAACAGTTCCAAAGGCTGACCCCACAGCGTCCCATGGACTCACCCTTCATGGAACTCCTTCTGCGTTGGTGGCACCCACAAGGCTCCCACTAATGGCCTGGCCTGGGTGTCTAACCCACCCGCTGGAGACTCACCCAAGTCCACCTGAGCTACCGGTACAAAGAGAGAGCCACAGGCTCCTCCCGAGAGGTTTTGCTGAAGCCTCGGACAACTCCACATCCCACTATTCCCTCAGTCTGTGAGTCTGGTGATGCTGTTGAGAAAGCTGTTGGGTTTCCAGAGCATGGTTTGTACTTGGTAAACCTGATCTACACCCCAAGATCCCGTCTTCTCCAAATCCGAGCTCTAAGGAATATGGCCTAGCAGTTCCTTCTCCCTCTCCGTGGCAGCCTGTTGCCATTCACCCCAGGCTCCAGAGATCCTAAATAAACATCCGTTTCTCTTTAATATTCAGAAAGGCCACTCACAGAATCCAGTACTTTTTCTTATTTCAGCATTGCCTTTCTCTCCTCTACTAACATTATTTCTTTGTAAGCGTTCACATGAAAAGGTAATGGGATTTTTCAGTCTCTGCTTTGCTATGTGAGCCTAGTACACAGAAGGGCAGTGCTAGGTTTAGGGGAGGAAAGGGACAGAGCTGCCTGCAGCCTTTACCGAGGCTGCCCTGGTGTCCCCTGCGTGCGTGTGAGGAAGAGTGTGAGTGTATGTGTAAGTACATGTGCACGGGTGTGTGTGTTGTGTGATGGTGTGCACATGTGTGTTGATGGTGTGCACATGTGTGCATATGTCTGGGTGTGAAAGTGTGTGTTTATGTGCGTGTGTACGCGTGTATGTGTGTGCCGATGTGTGTGAATACTGCTGTGAGCGTGGACGTGTGTTTTTTGAGTGTGTGTATTTATGAGGGCGCATGAATGTGTGACGTGTCTGTGTTTGTGTGAGTGCACACATGTCTGTGGGTGTGCAGAGGGTACAGGCAGGTGCTCCCAGCCTGCAGAGCAGGGTGGGTGGGGTGTGGGCACTGTCAGGGCCTGCGCCCACCCCAGCCATCATGGGGTACAGTGTGCGGCTCCACCGCCTTCCCGCCTGTCCACATTTGATGTGTGCTCCACAATTCTCCCTCCTATTGTGAGCATAGACCCTGAACCCCTCTGGGAACCCAAACATTTTAATCTGTAACATGGTGAACCCGCCACCTGCAGGAGGGAATACTGGAAGACACGGTGAGGCTCCTGGAGGGCTCCGGGAGGTGAAGCACTTGAACATCATGGAGACTGTCTCTCCCGCCAGCTCTGCGGTGGACCTGACCCCTGTAAACAGTGTGTGTGGTGCATGTAACTGCTAATACAGCCTGTGCCTACTTTCTCTGAAATTGAAGAAATGAGAGGAGAGAGGGAAGAACGTGGGTTTTGACTTTCTGTGAATTCCTGGGCTGTCTAAGGCCATTCCCAAGCTCCTGTTCGTGGGGAGCTGGCCTCTGGGCTCCCTGTGGTGGTATATGGCTTTGATCCACCTCTGGATGTCTTGACTTATTGGCTTTGAATTGATCTATTGATTTAACAAAATTTAATTTATCATTGCCAGTGATTCCAGATAAAGCACTCAATTTTTCTCCAGTTTGGCAAATGTCATCAATAATAGATGTTTTGCTGATTCTGTTGGGTGACTGATTTTCACGGGATGATCATAGTTCTCTCACTGCCACAGTTCTGCTCTCTGCAAGGAACTACTCGGCCTGTGCTCTCCACTACTTGGCCTGACTGTCCTCTTTGCCCTTCATCCTGGGAATGATGTGGCCCCCCCCAGCCTTGGCAGGAATGGCGGTGGAGGTGGGGTGCAGCTGTGGCCGGGCCCCCCCTTCCCACTCCCCGGGTGACAGGCTGAGTGAGGCTCCTCCTGAAGGGTTGGCAGGACTGTCAGAAGCCATGGAAATGAGGTCATCACCAAGTGTGGATTCACTTCCTCTGGACATCTGTAGCCAAGCAGGCAAAAAGAGAGGGAAAAAAAAAGCTGCCTCTCAGCTGAAGTACATCTAGATTCTTCTAGATCTTATACTTGCTAACAAAGCAGGACTTACAAAGACATACACGTGTGCAACCCACACTTAGGCGCACGTGTGCACACACATCCAAGACAGGTGCTTCTCTAACTGCCCTCCAGCCCCCTCTGAGTCCCCTGTCCTCCCACGGTGCTGGGTGTGTGACCATGAGACAGAATGCCATGAGATCTGAAGGAGTTGCTGGTATTTTGTGTTTCAGCACATTTAGCCCCAAATGTCAAGGTTTTGTCTGCGGCTCCTGCTAGGGGCTGGCCAGGCTGGGCGCTTCCACGCTGATTCCGAATGTCTTTTGGGGAAATGAAAGTGGGCCTCCCGAAACTCAAAAAAGGAAATGAATCTAGCTGGCTGCATTCCTTTCTTCATCCCTCCGCGCACTGGTGTGCCACACCTTGTGGACCGTCTAGACCTTTTTGTGTCACTTCCAACAAGTTTGCTGCTGGTCGGAACTGTGTCTGCCGACCACAGCGGGGAAGCACACAGGGCCGGTCTGATCACTCCCCCCCACTGTCGGGAGACAGCACCGCGTTCTCTGTATCACAGCTTTCTGAGGGCAAAAACATCTCTTGGAGACACTTCCTCAAAAGTGACATGTCAACTCCCAAAATGCTGACGGACATTAATCCCGTTTAAAGCTCTAGCGCCTCGGAAGCGATCATGTAATGACATCTTCTACTTTTTTTCTTACAATTTTAGTCCTCTAAGTGTAAAGGAAGCCTGCTTCTCTTAATAATTAATTATGCTAGCTATTTAAAGCACATGTAGCTATAATCAGAAACCTCAGCCTTGCTACTCTTTACCAAAGACAGCTCTGTTATTATAAATTTTGACACTCACTGATCTGAAAGAAACTTAGAAAAAAAATTGTTTTTCCCAGCCTTTCTTTAAACCCCATAATAATTGACCCTGAAAAATATTTTTCTTTAGTTTTTATGCAGAGTTGCTAATATTCCTGTACATATTATATCAGACGGGCAGGGCACATTGTCACACACACGTGCAGTTTGGCAATTAAACACACAGGCTTTATTGTGGAGCTGCCCTCTGTGGCCTGGTGATGATTTGGGTTTGCTTCATGCAGGAGGGATGGGCCTGAGAGTGTCCTTCCCACAGCCCTTCACCCGCGGCCTGGCCGCTCCTCAGAGCCCTGAGCTTCAGGGAGGAAAGTGCAGGCTACACCCTGTGGCTGACATGTTCAGAAAGCAGTGGACATTTGGACATTCCAGTTCACCACATTTAGGGCCTGTGAACTGCCTCCCTCTCACACGCTCAGAGGATGGCATAAGAAGGGAAAGGGAAAGAGGTGAGCTGAAATGGGTTTATTTTGATTACAAAGAGATTCTTTGTTTTCCAAGGCTCTGCCACAGCGGTGAATTTAATAGTGTACAGTTAATTCCACTTTGCTTATGATCAGACTTGCAAAAATTCTGTCAGTGCAGATACGTCTAGTGGGAAGGCCAAGTGTGAGCTTGCAGCCCGTCCATGGGTTTGGATGGCGACAGCCCTGGGGCCCTCAGACGTGACGAAGGCTGGGGGTTGCTCTCTGTAGCCTTCCTGGGGACGGCTGAGACATGGGACAGAGAGGGGCTTGCAGGCACCTTGCTGTGGCCCCAGCTTCCTGGAGCCCCTTCTTGGGCTGCAGAGCTCAGAGTTCAGGACTGCACATTGGGCTATAGAGGAGGGGGAAAGGGAGAGAGCTGGTGTTGGAGAGTCTGTTCTAGTACTTTCTGAGTGATGCCCTTTCTCCTCTAAATATCTCAACAAGTCCCCTCTTAGTAGATGCAGATGTGACCGCAGGATGTGGCCGTAGACGCAGCCCGTTTCTCTGGGGCAGTCAATGAGAGACAAGTAGGGAGACCTTGCAGGGGACCTGTGGCTTAAAGGCCCCTTCTCTGTGCATGTCTGTCCCTAAAGGAGCTACTATCACCTGGAGCTCACTGAGAAGCCAGCTGAATGCAAGGAAGGGGGACAGGGTGTTATGTGTGAGAGACAGGCAGACTTGGGTCTTGACCGCAGGGCCAGGTCCAGTCCTTACCTGGTAGTGTGGCCTCAGGAAAGAATCGGTTAGCCCTGTGGCCTCTGCTCTTAATTTGCCAAATGTATATACTGACGTCTCCCTTTCAAGATCTTTGTGACATAGGACAATGTTTGTAAAGTGCACATCACATGGAGATTTTTATTAAGGATTTGTGGGTCTGGGAAAGGCTCCTCAATCAGAATGATTTTCCCCACTGACCTGAGTCGGTGAAGGAAACTCCCACCACCACTCAGTCATCACATTTTGCCACCAAAAATCTCCTTTAAAACACAGCCCTTAATCCTGGGGCTGGGAAAAGAAACAAATTGCCCAGTTGGAAACACCTTTGTTTGAACTAGTTTATCAAGTCAACCAGTTAATTCACAATTAATTGTAAATTAGTTAATTAACATCAGACAAACTGACAGGAGGGATCGTACGAGAACTGCCTTAGGGAATAGGAGGGAAGTGTTCACCCCTAAATGGGAAGTGGGGGTGGGCAGTGTGGGGGTTTAAAGCCTGAATTACAAAGTATCCAACGTGTTGGAAAAGCTGCAAAGCTTCTGACACATGTATCTTTATTTTTTTATTATTATTATTTTTTCCTCCTTTCTCTCCAGGTCTCGGTTATAAAAGACCATAGTGGCCGTTTTAAGAAGATTCTCCAGGTTATGGTCTATGCCTAGAGCCAATTTCTGGGGTTTTCTTTGAATGTCTGGCACCACTTGAGTGATAAATTTGTCTTTTAAAATAATCTGATGCTCTATGGAGTCAGGTGTCAATTGGGTGTGTTTTCTCATTGCCTCCCTAAGCCTCTTTTTTTTTTTTTTTTTTTTATATTAAATCAAAGCTGCGTACACTAGTGCAATCAAGGGGCACAATGTGCTGGTTTCATATACAATCTGAGATGCAAAAATTCTTAACAAAATCTTGGCCAATAGATTACAGCTTATCATCAAAAAAGTCATACATCATGATCAAGTAGGTTTCATCCAGGGATGCAAGGCTGGTTTAATATATGTAAATCCATAAACGGTATTCACTGTATCAATAGAAGCAAAACCAAAGACTATGTGATCCTCTCAATAGATGCAGAAAAAGCATTCGATAAAATCCAATATCCTTGGCTCGGCTCCTGTGGCTCAATGGGCTAAGGCTCCAGCCACGTACACCTGAGCTAGTGGGTTCGAATCCAGCCCAGGCCC